>MU184686.1:0-15021 GCA_016904865.1 Pissodes strobi | reverse complement strand
TATTATTATTATTATTATTATTATTATTATTATTATTATTATTATGTTTATTATTATTAATAAAACTGCGATCTACTGCGTCTGCCATCAAGAAACCATTTAGAGTTTTTTATCCAACCGAGTCTTCTCCATGTGGTGCCATAAGTGAGCTTTTAGCTCTCCGTATATCTGGAAGCTCTAGGTCTTTCTTCTCCCTCGGAACCTTAATCTTGACAAGCCCTAGCAGTAGCAAAGTATGTGTACTGGTAATTTCTCCTCTCCCTGTTAGAACCTGCACAGGAATTCTTCTGCTAGTCCAATCGTACTGATATGTTTGTTGAGCCTACAGCGTCCTGTTAGAAGTTCAAGTATTCTAGTAGTACTTCTTTCCTGACTTAGTAGATATTCTGTGCATCTTGGCGATGGTTTTTTGATAAACCCTTTAGCCTGTTTCATTCCTGGCAAGCTGTTTCCCCATTCGTGATATTTGGTTTGCATCCATAATTTGATGAAATTTTTTTGTATAAGTTATGCTAAACAATGACGACAGTGATATGAGGGTATCCGTCAACTGAATTCGACTTTAGTACTGAATAAGTACTCGGCATAACAATGGGTGACTTTCAATCCTCTTCTATATATCCGTCGAGACAACATGATCGAAACTGCTGATAGCGCAGCAATCCTAGCTAGAAACTTTCCTTCATCTGCATTTATCAGGCAGATTGAATTGATTTGGTGAATTGTATTGATTGCAGACCAATATTGTTAATACAAAATGTTGGACACTTATTATTCATTTCGTTTCTTCATCAACGATCAATCTGTTGAACGAGCAATCAGATAGAAAATAACATATATATGTATATATATATATATATATAAAAGATTGGCGTCGTAACCAAAACTTCAGATACGTTGGAATTTGTATACAATACTGAGAATGCACCGATATATGGATATCAGAACTTTCCATAATATCATCCAAACCTCAGTCGTTACTTCCAAATGTAATCAGACATATCAAAATATCAGGTAACGCAGCAGGAGTCAAAAGATTGAACAATGTGTAAATGTCGGTAGAGCATTTACAAATTAAAGCCAAATTTCACCTGACATTCTACAACTACAAATTTTATTCCACCGTTTTGCTAATGAATAAATAATATGCTTATCTGATAAATTACGGTAAAATCCAATAATTTACATTTTCACCCTGTTGAAGTAGTTCGTCCATCTGTTCACTTTAGTGTCCTACGAAAATGGGGAGGGGGTCATACATGGGTTTGTTTTAAATAAATTAGATTAGACTATCGATTTATGGGCTATTAGCCTTCATACTGTGATCTATTGTGTCTGCCCTCAAGAAGTCATTTAGAGTTCGCATTGTCAATATATCTGGAAGATTTTAGCTGCTCTTCTCCTTCGTAAGGAACCGTAAACGTGACAGACCCTCACAAACGCAAAGTTTGTGTACTGCAATTCCCTTTTCTTCCTGACAGAACCTACACCCTACACAGGACTGCTTCTGCAATTCGGAGTATTGGCAGTAAGATAGTTTGGGATACTCGACGTTAATTTGCTCACACAGAATAATGCAGCTTTTTTGCATTTGTAAGGTGATTATTTTCAATGTAGACCACTGGATTCGATTCAGTACATCGAATATAAGGTCTATTTGGTCTAACCTGATTTTCTCGGAGAAAGTTCAATCTCCCTCAGTTCAAAAATTCATAATCTTCTCGTATAAAGGATTTAATACATTTTACTTCAAGAAGTAAGTGTTTTACTGAAACCTGCAAACATTCCACACAAATATGTTTTCTGTATTTAGAAAACACCAGCTTATTTATAAATAAATAAGTCTGGAAAACTATAGGCGAATATACATCTGTTTTTCGATGACAGACTCATCCACGTATACAAATTCAAACAAAAAATGGATATTAATGGCGTGAAATTTACGTATGTATACTGTTACTCGCTCTGACACTTTCTGTTCATCTATCATCCACTCAGTCCCTGTCTCGCATTTAATTAGGGGAGCGTACGTACATCACTGTCTGTGGTGTTGCCTTGGAATGAGTAGTAAACAGCCTAGTTATGAGCCGGAAATTTCAGTGTTGTTTACGGACAACATGCAGTTATTTACGTATTATCTAAAGAGGCTTTAAAATGTCATCAGATTTAATGCATATAGTTGAACCATTTATACGGGTTTCGGATAAAGTGTCAGAACAATCTATAGCAGCGAAAACCAAGTAAGACTGTCAAGATTTAACAATGCTAATTAATCACCCGCACAATGAGTCGAAAAGTGGAATGCTCGGTTAGAATTTGTCGGCAGACGTCATTTACCTAAATATTTTATACACACAAGAATTATTAAACCTACTTACTATTAACCCTATCCTAAGTTTGAACTTGAACTTGGAAAATATTATGTAAACACTAAAGAAAAAGTATAAACAACGCGAATAGTCAACGCAAGCGATTATAAACCTTAAACGTGCAACGATCAACATATTTTATCATATAATTACTCAAGCGAACCATCAGTTTCTCACCCAAACCAGTTCCTTACAAGCACTGTCTACCTACCTAAAGTACTAAAAGTCGAATCTACGATAAACTTTTCTTTCTACGGATGATAATTTGCTGCTGATAGAATCTGTCAAATAGTTAGAGAGCAGTGTAAACTTTGAGTGAAATTAAGTCAAAGTAAAACACAAGTCTTAAAAAACTATATTATAAAACAGTGACCAAAACCAATAAATATTTCAAAAGTATATCTCAATCGAAAAAACATGCGCACCTTAGTAATCGGGAACAGTATAAATTTATCAAGTATTTAACCAATATGCTGTTATTGTTTTTAACTTCCTTCTTTATCATCTTTTCCCACCTGACGTAGATACGTCCCGAATCTGAGATATATAAAAACAGACTCTGGCCAGGTTTAATAAAGAGTGGAGAAGGAACTCTTGGAGGAAGCAATGTTAGACTATTGAAACCACTTAAGATTCTACTAGACTTCAAAAAATTATCTCAAAAGATTCCCTAATAACAATAAGCTTACTAAAGGAGTACACTAATACGGGAAATAAAACTAGTACAGCCTCTTCGGCTCTGGCTCCAAGTGCTAGTTTAGTGAGCCTAACGAAGCTAAAAAACCTAAAGGAAACTGGAATACCTTTTCCAGTTTCCTTAGGTTTTTCAGCTTCGTTAGGGTCACTAATCTAGCACTTGTGCTGTTTACACCCCGGAGCCAGAGCCAAAGAGGCTCTACTTCATCCAAAATTGAAAATACTGGTGGAGCCAAAGGCAAGCAATTGTAAGGTAAACATGAATCATCCACAACAATATAGAACATATCTACGTATAGAATATTCTGCAATATTGCAAGAAGCAGCCTAGCCTTTGATTGCACAATAAAAGCATATAGAAAAGCAGGGGAAATGAAATAGTATACGGCAAAATCCCTAATACTCATGATTCATATATCATTCGAACCATAAATACTAGAAAATCTGATGGATAGACATACAAGGGATCGTGTTCTGGTGCAAATACTGCTTCACCCGGGCCCGGACCCATAAGCTTACTGGACAGGATCATCAATAGAGGCAGAACTCCATCGTCTCGTTAGGAAGGTCGAAAACATGCTAAGGAACAAGGAAGTGATGCTCTGTGCATTCTTGGATATAGAGAGTGAATTTGATAATACATTCTTCGACTCAATCACCAAGTCTCTCAGGCACAAATAAATTAGGGAAACCTGTTGTGTTTGGATCGATTTCATGCTGAGTGGACGGGTAATGGAAACAGCTGTTGCTGTTAATGCTCGCAAGGTGAGGTTTTGTCTCCATTCTTATAGAACTTGGTTGCGCACGGCTTGTTGAGGACTCTCAGCAATGGTGGACACTACGCTATAGGGTATGCTGACGATCTAGTCATCATCTCAAGAGGTACGTTGAATAACCCGGTTAGAGAGCTGATGCAGAATGCTGTAAACCGGTAAACTAGAGAAGTGGAGATACAGGGTTTTACATCAGCCTCAATAAAACCACAATAATGTTCACTCGGTGATGCAAACTTGAAAACATTGAACTTTTAAGCTTGGAGGGAACAAGCTTACAGATGTCGAGTGTAGTTATTTATCTCGGGGTTACTCTAGATTAGAAACTAAACTGGAACCCGTATACAGAAAACACTATCAAGGAAACGATTGCAGCAATAACGGTGACCAGGCGCTTACATAAAAATATAAAAGAATGTCTAATTGGATAGACAACATGATGGTAGAACCTATTTTTCACAAGGCCACAACAAAGAAATTCAATTTTTCCAAATGCTTGTCTGCCTAGGAGTAGCGGGCGCAATACAGACTGCATTAACTGAGGCAATGGAAATACTTCTGACCCTACTACCACTCTACCTTGTGATAGAGGGTGAGGTGAAGATGGGGAGGCTGCGTTTTACAACTCAACACAAAATAGAAGATGGGGCACATAACAATCATTGAGCTTGTGGAGGGAGATCTTCTAGATATGCAACCGAACCACTAATCAAAACGGTATTGCCTTAAAAGTGCATTCGAGATATTCATCAATTCCGAAGCGAACCGAGTGGAATAACAATATCTACGATATCCAGCGACAGAATTAAATTTGATACCTAGACTGGTCGAAGACTACACTGGGTTAGGAATCTTCTCGATAAATCATGGCAGCTACTATGAACTCGGTAGCTAAGCGTCCATGCAGGCGAAGGTATATGTTATTTTCCAGTGGGTAAAATGAAACATAAAAGGGCTTGTGGTGAATCAGTGGATGCTAGTAATGTCTGACAGCCATGCGGCACCCGCGGGGCTCTACCCAGTATGGAAGTCACGTCAAGACAATGAGGAACTACAGAAAGTGGCAGAATAAAAACAGTGTAAAACTGATCTGGGTGCCGAAGGCAACGACAAGGCTGACAAACCCGCAAGGAGAAGGTCTGAATCCAAATTTCCCGGTCCAGAACCCAGCCAAAATAAGAATTTAAACAAGAATCGACTGGGCAGGTTTCCTGGCTGGTCATGCATCAGTAATAGAATATAATGGAGACCTTGGCTGCAAATTCTGCAATAGGGAATCATAAGCCGACCAGATACATCATGCGCGACGCGAAGCAATGGATCGCAGATGACAGAAAATTTATGGGCAACCAAAAGCTGATCCAAAGAGGCTTAACATTCATTCAAGAAGAGACACGTCAAAGCATATTACATGGTATAAAGTTAATGGAATGGTTGTCATAAGCTGCACATACTAAGCACATTAAGCTTATTGGGCTGCTAGAGCGGAGACTTAAGGGTCTGATGGCAAAAAATGAAGTATACTTGAAAAACCATGTAACAGAAAATTTCATTTAACGATGTCGATGTTGCTAGACACATCAGCTAACACGCCTAGCAGGAGTATCTATTTAGCTCCACTAGCAACAACTTCACAGCAAGCTACAATTGTCAATTTGAATGAAAAAAATTACAATAAACGAGCGAAGGGAAATGGAATTCGCAGTGAATATCCAACCTTTAATTTTGGTGTTCTTCGATCATAATGTTTAAAATATTGCAGTTGGTGGGTATAAACAATTCATTCTTTAAATCATTTATCACCATAACGGAGGGGGCGGTAATTAACTTTATAATTGACCACTTTAATTAGCAGACTGTATTACCATAGATAGGTGGGGGTTTTATTCATAGGGTGTGAACTGAAACATGTATTTTAGGTATTAGGTACTTTAGTAATGCACGATTTAATTTGCATTCAATATGATCAATATATAAAATGATTTTTAACTACTTTCATGCATTCATCCTTCCATTCCTTTCACACACAAAACTAAATACTGTGCATTAGGTTAACTATGAGTAAATAACTAATATCTAACAAAACTTTTTGATTATTTGAATCTAACATGAACTTCTTTCTGTACTGAATTGAATCAAACTTTCTTTCAAATTTCAACTGACTGCCGCGCCGTTCCGTTCACACGTTCACACTAAATACCTTGTTACTTTACTTCTTGCAAAACGGGGCGTAAGTAAGATTACGTTGGGACCTGAGCCCTTCTGGATGGAGTCTGATTAGAAAGACCAGACTGGATGAGGTCCTCTAAGCATGATTCGGAGTGCTACAATAAACCTGTATAAGTTCCAGTGGCAGAGGCGGGTGCCAGCGTTAACTCCCTTCAATTCTATTCTACTTTACTTCTTCTACGATTCATTCAACTTGCCTTGAAACTTGATTCGAATCTTGTATACAGGAACAGATTTGTCTAACTACAAGTTTCCAACCGCCATTTTACCTTTTTCTACCTTCAACAGGAGAGACGCTACGAGTTGTATTGTCTCGAGAAAACTCCCAAAGAGTGATTAATTCAGTGTGGGAAAAAGGGAACACAGAGTACAACAAAGATATTTTCTAAATATCTGTGCACACAAATAAGAAAACAGCGACAAAAGCTGATGCTTCACGTATGAGTGTTTGTAAGGCATTCATTACTTCTTCGACTAATTAAACTTAAATTTTGAGAAAACCAACTATATATCTTAGCGTCAAATAGGGCAGCGACAGAGGCTGATGTTTTTGAAGCCAAAGTCAAGCAGTGCGGTGACTGGACCGTTGCTTCACGAGTAAGTATTTTTCAGGCACTAAAATGTATTTTTCCTACCAGCGCGGAGAGAGAATAGAACGGTAATTGCGCGGACGCGCATACATTTGAGATGGTAGAAACATGTTCTTTCTTTATTTGACATACTGTTGTTTACACAACATTGACGAAGACAAGGATATATTAAACTGAGAACGATTAATAACGATTTGCTTGACGGAGTGACAACTTGCTTTCCAGCTATTGTTGCATATCATGGAATCTATTCTACCGACAATCCAGGTTCGAACTAAGGAGTAACTGAAATACAACGCTCTAAATGCATAAATTGTTGTTTACCTGGATGGTTCAATCATTCTACGAGCATAAATGGTATCACAGAACTATACGATGAAAAACGATAAGTTAATACAATTGTTGGGATGTTTCCCCAACGGTAATATTTATCATTTCTTTCTTACTAATAAAGTTTGTATTTACAACTAAATAATGTTTCTTTTTTTATTTTAGGTGATTTTTTTAATTAAAATTTTTCCTGTAACTGTTTATTGAATTGTAAGTGAAACACAGGTGGAAAGTATTTTTTCACACTTACGGTTTATTGTTTTATTAATGTTATTCTAATTTGTTCCTGTTGACATTGTTCCACACCTTCGGGCCTTTTGTAATTTTTGAATTTTGTGAAAATGAAGAAATATTTACCAATTTCATATTTTGATGTAGCGGTTTACTTCCGGCTGGAATGGCTGGCAGACCAATAAAGTAACCGCTAACAAACTTGTTTAAATTTATACTAACCTTAGATTTCTATTGTTGCAGACAACTGGGACTGGAATTCTAGGACCTTCTGCTGTCAAGAGGACGGATGCAACTCGGCAAACCAGTTTCAACAACCATCACTCTTTCTTCTGGCTACACTTTGCCTTGGAGCGTTACTACGCCAACTGGTGGCTAACAGAGTTCACTGAAAATAATATCATTAAATTAAATACAGTAATTGGTATGTTGTGTCGAATGTGATTTAAAAAGTGAATTTATTCATCATTTTTTTCTGTTGGTTTAACATGATCGTGCATTTTTGTCACATTAATTTGACTAGTAAATTCGTATAATTACTTGCTACAGATGCGTTGTTTGTATCCAAGCAAAGCTTTGTCTCCCACGTGTAAAAAGTAGAATTTTTCACATCAACACTGTCAGGAAGATTTATACAATCTACGCAAACATTTTTAAATAAATATAATTTATTTTTAACATCAATGCGGTTTAAGCTTTTAAAGTTAATTACATATTTTATGACAGATATATCCATTTAGCAACCATTGCCCATTAAAAGAGCTATAACTTTTTTCTGGGAAACTGCATAGCTACTTTAGCGACAAAAAACATGACGCTCCTATATTTTTTAGATAAAAAGATATACTTGTTAAAAATCGCCTAGTTAATTGATATTTAATTATTACATGCAACATCACTTAATAATTTATGTGCTATTTGCCAAAGTAGGCTTGGGTCAATAGAGCGTTGATGAAGTTCACAACTGAGATCCAGACAAAATGTTGTTTACTTGTCATAAATGCTTCCTTAAATAAGTATTTGTGTGAAAAATCTTAACTTATATATGCCCCGACATAAACTCTTTTACCACACACTTTTCCATGTCCTATCCATCCAGCGATGGCTAGGACGTAGTGGTTCGCTTCCATAACCTGGCCCGAAGTCCTGATTTTAATCTGTTGGATTTTTGTGTTTGCAACTACATAGACCAAGTGTTTGTAATGAAAAAATCAAAGACTAGGACTAATTATATGAAACGATTATCTCAACGCGCTTGTTTGGTTTATGTCAGTTAATTTTGGTTTAAAAACGAAATAAAAAATAAAATCACTTTTTAAATATATGGGTTGAAAAATTGGTAGGTACCCTTTTATAGAATACTAAATTAGTTTTGAAGTGACAGAGAAATATCACAACAATCTAACATTTTCTTAATACGTTTACGGCATTTCCAGCACCTGGCCAGACAAAAAAGTTATCCAGTCAAGGCACCCAAATAAGTAAAATATTCTGCTTATATTCATTTTTAATAAACCTGTGAATAGGGTTTTATTCTTATAATTATTTAAAGTGTGGTCTACTAATTGTACAACAAATGGGAAGCTTTTTAAGTATCGCCTTCTCGAAAAATTTTGTTATTGATAAAAGTTGGTGCATGATGAAAAACTACTATGGAAAGTGGTATCATATTTGAGGCATCATATCCAGGAAGCTAAAAACTGTACTAAAATAATTTGAGATCAGCATTTTTGATAGCTCAGAATTTAGGAGCCTAAAAATACGGACAGAAAAGTTTTCAAGGTGTTTTTCATTACAGGTTTGGTTACTGAGGAATGCCCAAAAACTGTGTTGCATCTTTAGCCCTAAATTTCTCAGTTGGTAACTAAACCTCAAATGAAAACACTCTAGAAAGGGTTTCTGTCCGAGTTTTTAAGTGCTGATAGATAGATGGAATACAAAGAATGGGTTTGGTTGAACTGTCTATGGAGATGAGCTGTGACATAGCTGCCATTGAAGTTAAGATCAAGGGTCTAATTGTAACTGAAATCTAACACCCACCCGGAGGAAGTAATATATTTATAAGTGTGATAACTGGTCTTCCTGAAGTTTTAACCAATAATTTTAATTTTATATGTATAACTAGAAATTTTAATATCAATGGTCGGTATAAACAATTAATTCTAAAAACATTTATTACCATAAAGGAGGGGGGTGGTAATTAACTTTATAATTAACCACTTTCATTAGTGGACTGTATCAAAATAGGGTGGTGGGGGTTTTCTTCATAGAGTGTGAATTGAAACATGTACTTTAGGTATTACATGCAGAATGCAGGATTTAAATTGCATTAAATTATGATCAATATAAGCAAAGATTTCTAACTACTTTCATGCAATCATCCTTTCACACATAAACTAAATAGTTACTGTATATGAGGTTAACTATTATTAAAAGTCTAACAAAATTTCTAATTTAACAAGAACTTCTTTCTTTACTCTATTTAGTCACTTTTATATCAACTAACTGCTTTTCGTTCCCACTAAGTACCTTGTAATTTTACTTCTTCTACGACTCTCTAAACTTAACTTTGCCAGGGATATAAGACTTCGAAACTTGATTCGAATCCTAAGTACATGAACAGATTTGTCAACTACAAATTTCCAACCGCCATTTTACCGTCTTCTATCTTCAACAGGAGAGACGCTACGAGTTGTATTGTCTCGAGAAAATGCGTTAAAACGCCCAAAGAGTCCTAAAAGGGAACACAGAGTAAAGCAGATATTTTCTAGGAAAACTACTTAATATCTTGGCGTCAAACAGAGCTGCGACTGGGTAGATATGCTTGGCGCCAAAGTCAAGCAGAGCGATGACTGGACCGTTGCTTCACGGTTGAGTCTTTGTAAGACACTTATTACTTCTTCGACTAACTAAACTTGAATTTTGAGAAAAGAAACTAAATATCTTGGCGTCAAACAGAGCAGCGACAGGGACTGATGTTTGTGGCGCCAAACTCAAGCAGAGCGATGACTGGACCGTTGCTTCACGGTTGAGTGTTTACCAGGCACTAAACACTAAAATCTAATTTTTCCTACCGGCGCGAACAGGGAGAACAGAGCGGGAAATTGCGCGGACGCGGATGCATTTGAGAGGGTAGAAACAAGTTCTTTCTTTATTTGACATATTTTTGTTTATACAACATTGACGAAGACAAAGATATACTAAATTTAAACGTTTAAAAACGGTTTCCTTGACGGAGAGTGATCTGCTTTCCAGCGATTGTTTCATATAATGTAATCTATTTTAACGACAATCTAGGTTCGGACAAAGGAGTAACTGAAATACAAGGCTTTAAATGCACAAATTGCTGTTTACCTGCTGTGAAATAATTATATTCGTAGTTTAATTATGCCACGAAATCGTTCAGGCCCGCAAAAGGTAGTCTGTGCACCACTCCATGCGAGTTGGACAGCAGATTTGATTGAATCCGGATGGTTTTTCGAATGACAATTATTCGAACGACAGTTCTTCGAACGACATTTCTTGGAATGGACATTTCTTCGAAAAGGCAATTCTTCGAATCGACTCAATTTAGTTCGGGTTAGTCCCTTTTACCGTTTTAGCAAAATTTCTGCATGTTTCGTGGTGTAGAAGGTAGCGTTCTTACCTGTCATTCCGGCGCTGCGGGTTCGATTCCCGTCGGTCGCGATAGATGTTTTGTATATTATTTTGTATTAATTTACCTTTTTTCCCAATTTTGGGTTAGTTTGGTTTTAGCCTTGGGTTAGTTTTGGTTAGCACTTGGTTAGCTCTTGTTGATTGAACCCCCGTAGCGAGCGGAGGGCCATGTAAAACCCTAATAATTATATGTAAATAATATGTTTAGTAAACAATTTTAATAAATTACGTTAAAATTATCTTTATGTTTTCTCTAATTTAATATTTTCGGAAAACGGTCCTTTCGAATATTTGGCTTTTCGAAAAACTATCCGTTCGAATAATTATCCATTGGAATAATTGTCCATTCGAAAAACAGTCCTTCGAAGAACTGTCTTTCGGAAAATTGTCATTCGAAAAACAGCCATAGATTCGATTTGATGCCTTCCACACTCTTGTGCGCTGGTACCCCACATTGACAGTTGATTTGCAGCCATCCGACAATCTCACACTAGCCGGGAGTTGATTCTGCTAGATGCTGGTGCCTTTAAGGCTGCTTGACTATATGATACGATGTAGATCATTGCTCCTCTTAAGCATTTTTTGGCACATTCAGAGATGGCTATATTGATAGCATTTAGTTCTGCTTGAAAGAATGCGGGAGTATTTCCTAAAGGTGCAGAAATTCGACACCTAGGTTCGTAAACTCCGGATCCCATTCCTCTTTCAACTTTGATCCATCTTTGTACCAGTACCAGTGGTCCCATCTATGGTTGTTTTAGTCTTTCCCTTGTAGTAGTGCGGTCTTCAACTACCACTTCAAAGGAGCGATCAAAATGGAGTTTTGTTTCCATTGTATCGGTTGGTTTCGTCATTGCCTCTATCTGGATGTCATTCAGAATTTTAAGGTGACCAGTCAGGAGTTATTGACCGGGTTGTTGGTTATAGGGTGCTGCTGTTTGCGGACCATACTACAGCTCTCTGCAGTGATGAATGATGTCGGGTTTGAGCCAGTGGTTTAGTGCAAACAAATTGAGTCTCAATATAAATAAAGCAGAGGAAATGCTGTTCTCTCTGTGGGACACACAGAAGGAGCCACTATTTTAAGCCCTGATGCATTGAGATTCACTTGAATTCTACCATAGTTTTTGAGAAATATCTAGATTTTGTTGCAAATAAACTTGCAAAATAAATAGTTCTCTGCAAAAACTTTAAAAAGACAGTTGTTGATCTGGGTGGTTTTGTTAATGGTATATCATGCCCTGATACAGTCTACCTGCCGCTATGATCTCTTGGCCTAGGGTCATGCATCTCAGGCAGAGAGAGTAGGAGCATGTATGAGATTTTTCCAGATATCTAAAAACATTCACATTTTCATCACGCTATATTTCTAAATGCCTTATATATTCCAAATTAATTCTAGATAGATAAAAATTAAAGAAGTTCATAATCATAATACAAGGCTAGCAGATAACCTGGAAATGATTTTCTTAAGCCTAAAAAATCTTGAAATTTAACCTTTTACTATGCCCCATACCAAATGATTTAAAGAACTTAGATGAAAAGCATAAGAAACATGCTCTGTGCTAGGGTTTTCTATAGTTTTGAAGAATATCTATAGGCTGACCTATGCTTGATAAATATTAACATAAATAATGGCAATATTAATATCTCTAATAATAAGTTCTAAACAATTAATTGTTTTGCAACCGTTTATGACCTGTTTTTAAATTGTGTAGCATAAAGTGCTCCTAAATTGAGATACTAGGTATTCCATAGTACATAAATGAAACATCAGTTTAAATATGAAAGTTGTATTGAACATTAAACTAAAAATTTGTGCTGCAAAAGAATATAAAAAAAACTCTTTCCTGGAATCAATAGTTACACATTCCCCACGATACATTTGAAGCACATGTCACATAGTGCCCATTTTTCTCAGTTTGCATCTTTTGAGTATTTTCCACTTCGTCTTCGTTCGATGACCACACATCTTTCTCTCTTCCTTTTTAGTATTTTTTTCTTGTTTCTTTTAAACTTTGCTTTTTCTATACCCAATCTCGTATTTTTCTCAAACAGCTTTTCCTTCTTTATTTTCTTTTCTTGGGCTTTAACCCTTTGTTGCTTGGGTTATTAAATTAATGGAGCCACTGCGGCGATTTTTTTCAGTAGACTTTTTTGCATTTATCTTTGTAAAATGTTGACACAATTTTTGTTTTAGGTTCGATCTTGGTCGATTTTCTAAACAAACAGAGACAGCAGACAATCAGTATAATTTACCGTAAGGCTAGCTCTAATCTGATTTTGAAAATAAAACAAAACTTTTAGCATTATATGAATATTTTAATATACGTTATTTTAACATGAAATCAACCTAAACTCGTAAATATGCAAATATGAACAAATCGAGTCTCTAATTCTGATGGTGCTAACATATAATCAATTTCTGGCAGTGCTAGGAATCAACCTCACACTCTATCAAAATAATAATAGGACTTGTAAATACTAAAGAACTGATCAGTGTAAAGAAACAATTCCACTCCTAACAAAAGTATACCTTTATAAATATAAGACAAGATTACCCGAGGCTTAAGACAGAATGAATTTTACTTTAGATTCTTCATCCTACTTATAGATCTAAACATAATTAACGTAACTGTGTGTCAATGTCATTCGAGGTCGAAGCTTAAGACAGAATCAATAATGAAAATCGAAGAGAGGAGATAGGCATAAGCGTCTGGGTGCACCGGAATGGATTTCATGATTCATTGACATATTGCGACACTTCACGCATGGGCCTGCGTATTGCGTGTAAAGTTTTTGGCACGCAAGGCTTTCAATTTTTGGTCAATTGCTTGGTCGAGTGGTTAGAAGTTTGAGACCAATCATGTTGAAATCTGCTTATTAGTTTTTGAGTGAATCGATTTTTATAGATCGGAATGCAAGGGTATCATAGCTATGCTATGGGCGTGTCTGGAAATGGTTTTGAGATTCTTCCGATGGTATGGTCGCTATCGCTATGGGAGACACTATTTGTGATTGTGATTGGTCGGATATATTCTGCTTGTACATTAAGTATTTAACACCAGGCTGACGATATAGGATACTATTTCTGTGTGTGATTGCTCAACGCCATTCTGCTTCCAAATTAAATGCAGAGTGTTCCTTACGCGTAAAGTTAATATCCGTTATGAGAAGACATGCTGTTTGGTGAGTCAGAGAATTTAATGGCCAAACGATTGCCATGTAATGGGATATACCACAGTGGCGTGGAATATTAATATAATGCGAATTAAATCGATATATTTGCAAACATGTTCAATTGGTTTTTGAACAATTTTACCATGCAGTTTTCTTCTAGTTGGAGAATCTGATAAACATCACGTAGCGGGATTGAAATACAAATGGGCATGACCAAAAGGTTCGTTTTGTGAAACTGATGTACTTTCAGTTGCGTTGTTGTGGATTCGGAAATGTAGGTCATTGAAGCGTTTACGAAATGTTCCATAGTAACAGCTTTATTGTAAGCTTGTCCAAAAAGTATACAAATATTATTGTTAGGAACAGTGGATTCTGGATGATCGCTAAACCAAGTTTTTTTCGACTGGACATAATAAGTTTTAGTCGTCTCATAAACCCAACATCCATTGGTTGCATTTTGTGGGTTGAATATGGTGGAAAGCATACTATGCTACGTTATGATAACATCGGGATTTCTGGTATGTGTGTAATGCCCGTCCATCAGCAACAAAACGGGATCATTTTTAGTTGGTTTTGTAAATTGTATGCCCTAACCATTTAGTAAATGAATCCGATTGGAACCATCTGGAAGGATGGCCAAACAATTATTGGGCCGGCTGGAGCAACATCCATGACACCCTGAGCCATATGCTTTCGTGGGAAACTATTAAAGGAGGTACATATCTTCCAACAGCATTCATACATGTGATAACCTTCATCGGATTTCCTTTTAGGTTAATAATTTTGAAATGTTCATGTTGAACCAACGTTGTAAGGTCTATATGGCAAATACCAAATTTTTGTCCACTTGATGCTGAAAAATATAAAAAAAAACTGTTTGCGTTATCCTTTGTGAAACTTTTAACGCTAGCAGCAAATACAGCTTGCGGTGATCTGATAGAAAGAGAAAAATGTGTCCTCAAAAAT
>MU184685.1:87450-136615 GCA_016904865.1 Pissodes strobi | reverse complement strand
TGATAGATTGGAGATTATATATAAGCAGACCTAAGGCGAATGTTAGTTAGTCGGTTAGCAGTTCAGTTCAGTTAATCATTGAGTGTTGAATAGATATTAGTTGTAAAGTTAAGAGTAGTATAGAGTGTTAAATGGTATACAGTTGTAGTGAATAAAGAGAGTATTAGTTGAAAATAGCAAAGTTGTAATTCTGTGAAGAACCCACGGGAAAAACGTAACAATATTAAAATTCTCCATTTGTTAGTTCGGCGACTAATTATTCAAAAGGTTGTAAAATGGCTATGCAATATTGCTATTTGCATGTATACTGATGATAAGACTAAAAAAAGACACTCGAAATAAAAGTAAGTTCCCTGTTTGGTTCCCGTTACAAATAGGGAATTGTATTGGAGGATGCAGTTACTGGGAATAGTATATTATTTCAAGTTTAACTTTTTATGTAAATCATCAGTTTAGTATCATGCTTATGTATATTCCAGGGATCAGCCCGAGGTGATGCTTGAACCTCTATCTTTAAAAGATCTATTTCAAGGCGACGCAATCAATCAAGCCAGGTTGGCGGAAATTACATTAAGAGAAGAAGTGCCCATCTCAGAGGTAATATCAAAAAATATTAATACTAATAGATGTAATAACAAATTTGGTTCTCACTTTTCACAAGGCTAATGCCATAATTGCATAAAGGGATTTTCTTAAGGCCATCTTGCCTGCTTTTTCTTAGACGATGGTTTAGATTTAATATACAGGATATTAACACTAATACAGAATTACCATTGGAATGACAACAGTAAATAACAGATAAACCCTATTTTCAATTTCTGATGACAGGATCGATTACTACAGCAGCCATTCCTCGACGATTTCGGGGAGTCTGGAATGATGTTACCGCCACCAGCATTGGCGAGGTAAGAAAATAATTTTCTACTTCTAAGAAATGTTTCTATTAATAATATTAAAGAAGGAAATCTTCCCATACTCTTGTCCAACTCTAAGTATAGGTAATATTCTAAACACTATTGTACCACATAGAAAATAATAATTCTTTATAACCAAAAATGCATAAGCATTTGAAAATATTGTACAATTGCTTTTAGCACGGCTGAACCGCTGCATCCTCAAAGCATATCTGTGCAAGTGGACGTACATGTCAGGGCTGAGCCTGTAGAAGTATCAGAACCTGCATTGGCTGAAATTCAAATGGAGGAACCTGGTGTAGTGAAAGAACCACAGGTAGTGAAGGAACTCCAGGCAGAGGAGCAACCCCAGGCACCGGAGCAATTCCAAGTAGTAGAGCAGCTCCAGGTTTGTGACTGTTAGGTATCATAGGAGCTAAGCCATGAATTTACCCGTGTCCTATCTTAATATGCTTCAAAATTAATACCTATAAACTGATTCTCTGCTGTGTTTTGTAGTATGTTAAATATGTATGTCTTACGGATATATAGATCCCCTTTAGGTAGCGTAGAATTATTTTTATAAAAGTTGGAAATGTTGTTGGAACAAATCCGACAGATACAGTCGGTCACTGTGTGATCTGTTGAACTCATTTAATCTTGAAATGCACGTGGATGGGCCAACCTGGTTTTTAGCGTTATCTTCTTCAACTTTAGATTATGTATGTACAAATTTCAGTTAAGATCAGATTAAATGCACAGCCATCAATGCCGGGTTGTCTGATCACGAGACCATATTTTGTTGCCTGCCTGCCACTGTTAATGCTTCTGCATCTAATGTAAGACGGGGTAGGCTTTATACTGGTAAAAATTTTAGGAAGTTTGCATTGTGGTGTAGCCAGACAGACTGGAACAATGTTTTGGCCACTAACAGCCCATTGGAACGATTCCACTCACTTGTACATAAGAGATTTAATTTGGCTTTTCCTATTGTCAATATAAAGAAAATAAACGAAAATCTTGGTACACAAAGGGTTTGCGTGTTTCTGGGAAAAATATGCGTTCTATTCATTACATAAAGAAATATTCAATGAACAACTCTTATTTCTTAGATTATTTCAACAAGTACCGTAGGATCTACAGAATACCTACCATATATAATAACAGTTTGTGCATTTTGACTTATGTTTTTGTGCTCAGTGTTATTATGCAAGTACTTCTGTCTAAGAGCGTAGCAGCACCTGCTTGTAATTCAAATAGAAATAATATAATTTTCTTCATCACTATTTATTTTAATATTAATATAATCATTTTTTTGATAGTCGACAGAACATCAGTTACAATAAAATTCCCAATGACAAAAAGATCCATAATTAAATTTATTCACAATCAGGAGATAAATTTTAGCAGAAAAAAATTTGTTTTGTTAATCATAAAATATTACCCACCAATCCACCCATGTAATTAGTATTGCTACATTGGTTTCAACTTCGTCCACGTCATCTGCATTTTGTCATGATAGGTCCATAACAGCAAATAAATAATTTTCTTTGATAACAGTCGAGAACTTTGCCTTTCAAAGAGCTGTGTTTGGACTCTAGCATCCTCTCGACTTTTTTCAAGGCGATAGGGGACGAAGTGTCCATGCTTAAGTCGTGGAATAAACAATAATTTAAAATCGACCCATTTTAAAAACGTGGTACCATAGTGAACTTCTTCGTCTGATGATTGACTTTTAATGTTTAAACTGCCTGATGTTCTCAAAGTGCTTAACATAGAAAAGTGATTTATATATACACGAAAATAAATCACTTTTCTATGGTGCCTACGTTTGATTTGCCTAGCCTCGAAACGGCCAGTACTTAGTATTGCCACACTAGTTTCAAGTTCGACCACGTGATCTGTATTTGTCATGATAGGTCCACAAGGGCAAATAAATAATATTATTTGATAACTGTCAGAGACATTGGCCATAATTTTATTACATGTTTTAAAAAGTAACTAAACAACCGGAGTAAATGCAGTCACCGACTTCTCTCCCATAGAAATTGTTTTAATTTTTACGCCGGTTTTATCAGAGTATATACTCTGGTTTTTATCAGCAGTTTCATTGTTGCAATAGACTTTTGTCAGGTCTCTGCTGACGTTTTTTTAATGTTATGTAATTTTGTCAGCTTATACTTTTAGTGTTATTTAGCTTCATCGAACGCCGAGGCCCTAAAACGGGTAGTTTTATATGTGCACATCATCTAGCGACCCTAACAGGACTTGATATAAGCTTTTAGTGTTGGTGTTTTCGAACAATAAAGTAAACTTTTGCCGCGTTTTACATTGCTATCCTGACAGGCGGTTTGACCGGGTTTACATCATGGCTAGTGAAATCGAAAACAAAAAGAAACATCGTAAAGTGCTTACAAAAGCGGTAAATGAGTTGGATACGCTTTTAAAGGTTGAATCGCACGATAATGAGTCTCTCGAAGTGGCCTTCGAATTAGTGAGTAGCAAATGTGAGTCTACAGAGTAACGAATTTTTCTTAGAAAATGTCAACGTTGATTACGACCATCGCTATATAGGTCGACTCCCCTGGCATGAGGACCACCCGCCCTTACCAACAAACTACGTTCTGACTCAAAAAAGGTTAAGCTCTACCGTACGAAAGCTAAAAAATGAAGGTCATTTGAAACAATATATCAGGTTTTTGACGAGTGGCAAAGTGAGGGGATTATTGAAGGGGCAGCGAAATTGGGTAATGTGCAGCGAGAACAAGGCCATTTCCTACCTCACAGGCCTGTGATAAAACATGAAAGCACCACAAAAATCAGACCTGGGTTTGGGAGAAAAATGGGCCATCTCTAAATCACTGTCTGGAAAAGGGGCCTAATTTAATAGAACTTACTCCTTCGATTTCGTTAAAGTTTAGAGAAAACAAGGTGGGTGTAATATCCGATATTACGAAAGCTTTTTTACAGATAGGTATAGATGAAAAGGGTCAAGAATACCTAAAATTTTTGTGGCTCGACTCTCAAGGTCAAGAGGTTGTTTTTAAACACAAACGTCTTGCTTTTGGCCTTACTAGTAGCCGTTTTCTTCTTGCTGCTACTTTGGATTATCACCTGTCACTGTGTCTTCGAGAGTATCGCCAATCCGAGTCTGCTTATTCTAGAGACACCATAAAACGTCTTAGTCGTAGTTTTTATGTAGACAACTGCGTGACAAGTCTACCAGATGAAAAGTCTGCTACTGAATTCATCCAAGAGTCCATAGTGATCATGGCCAAGGGTCAATTTCACACTCTGGTGAACCCCACTATGAAATCGATAAACCTTGTCCCGTTCTTGGCCTAAATTAGATGCCAAAGGAAGATGTTATTGTAATTAATGCACATTTTTTGCAAGGCTGAGCGGATATTGAAAACAAAGTTGTTACGAAACGAATGATTCTTTCTCTGACTCAACAGGTGTTCGACCCCATCGGGTTTTTGTGCCCAGCTGTTTTGGTACCTAAAATAACGCTACAAAGATTATGAACAGAAAACCTTAAATGGGGTCAAGCAGTCGATGAGCAAGGTCATTTAAGGCCTGGTTCAAAGCCTCACCTTACGTGATAAACATCAAAATTCCACGCTGGATCTTGATTAGCGACACTACTGCCGAAAAAATAAGTACATACATTTTGCGATGCATGCCAGGATGTCTACGCCTGCGCAGTATTTCTTCGTGTTAAAGTGCATGGGAATGTGCCAGTTTTCTTCTTTCTGCCATAGCTAGAGTGACTCCTTTGAAGAAATATGGATCAAAGGTGACCATTCCACGTTTAGAGTTGTTAGCTGCTATGATTTGGGTCAGACTATACTAATGTAGCTGAAAATTTAAGCCAGAAATACAGATGTTTCTTCTGGAGTGACTCTTCTACCGTCATATTCTGGATACAACGAAAAGAGGAGTGGGGAGTGTTTGTCTGGAATCGAGTAGCCTAGATTCGGAGTCTAACTTTTATAAGAGATTGGCGCCATTTACCGAGGACTCAAATTCCGGCCGATTTACCATCCAGAGGATGTGATGAAGAGGAGGTATACGCAGAGCGCAAAAAGAGATGGTTGACTACGCTGATCAATGTAGGTTGTACCAGTTTTTGGAACATTGACTATTTTTCCAAGTCTATACGACAGATAGACGTACAGTTGAACTGTCCTTGGAAGAACAAATTCTATTGGAATATTTTGTCTTCAGAGTGGTACAAAGGGAGGTCTTTACTGGAGTTGATGACCCGAGAATAGCTAGTCTAAGCCCATTTTGCGATAAGGAGGGCATGATTCGTTTAAAATCTGATGTATCTAACAGGGAAGCCACGGAAGATTATAGGTTTGCCATAATCTTACGAGCAAAACACTCATTTGTACACCTTTTGATTATGGAGACACATGTCAAATCTTGTCACGTCGGTACACAGGGGTTATTAGCTCTGTTAAGTGAAAAGTACTGGATACTCGGAGGGAGAAGGAGAGTAAGATTAGTTGTCTCCAAATGTGTGACATGTAAAAGGCACGACTCCAAACCTCTGGACAAGGAACCTCCTCCCCTTCTAATTGACCGAGTAAGAGATGCCATGGCCTTTGAGGTGACAGGTGTAGATTTCGCAGGACCACTGTTTTTAAAAAATGAACAAAAGGCGTGGATTTGTTTGTTTACATGTGCCGTTTTTCGAGCAGTTCACTTGAAACTTTGCACTCCTTTATCGACTTCGTGTTTTCTTCAAGCTTTCCGTCGTGATGTTGCGCGACGAGGAAGACCCAAAACCGTTTACTCCGACAACGGCACAATTTCGTTGGAGCTGAGAATGTTTTTGCTTTGCTGGACTGGGGTATTATAGTAAGGGAATCTTTCAACCCTTCCACAACTTCATGGTGGGGAGGGTTTTGGGAGAGACTAATTGCTGTTTTGAAGAAATTGCTTAGGAAGAAATTGGGACCCGCTTCATTGGACTATGAGGAATTGACAAGCGTGTTGTGCGAGTGCGAATCGATAATAAACGCGAGACCGCTGACGTACCTCTTGGACGACCCGAAAGACCTCGTTGCCTTGTGCCGGCGATGTTTTTACGAGATCAGTTCGAAACCGGCTTGCCTGACTGTGATGCAGTAGACAATGCGTCGTTGTGTAAAAGTTGCACAAAATCCAATCGTTTCATGAAAGCCCACGTAGTCGGTTTCGCGTCGAATATCTGGGACAATTAACGCTTCTCCATGATAAGAAAGATGGTCGTAGTGTAGAAGTCGGTGATTTGGTCATTTTTGGTAATGATAACACGAGGAGATTGGAATGGCCAGTCGCTCGAGTCGTGGAGGTTCTACCTGGTAGAGACCGCAAGCTTCGCTTGGTTCGAGTCGACACTAGTCGTGGGCGAATGATGTGTCCTGTCCAGCGGTTGTATCCTTTGGAGTGCTGCCGGGTGTCGAAGCTGCCAAAAATCCAGTGTAATGAGGACAACTCGGAGGGCGACGGACAATGTAGGACGCAGGATGATGCTGACAAGAAGCCTTCCAGTTCCGGTACCGAGGGTTCTCAACATGGCGCCTGTGCGGGAGTGCCTATTCGAGTGCCAGAGGTCAATAAAGTGAAAGTTAGTCGTTCGGGTCGAGCGTCGCGAAAACCGTCGCGATTTGACGACCTTTAATTTATGTCACAGTACGAGTGTAGCTTTGTTCGTTAGTTATAGTATTTGTTTCGCCAAAACGGAAAATGTACATTTCCATAATGGACTTTTAATGTTTGAACTGCCTGACGTTCTCAAAGTGGTTACGCTTGATCTGCCTGGCCTCGAAACAAGCATGTAATTAGTATTGCTACACTGGTTTCAACTTCGTCTACGACCACATGATCTGCATTTGTCATGATTGCTCCATAACAGCAAATAAATAATCGTATTTGATAACAGTCCAGAACGTTGCCTTTCAAACAGCTGCGTTTCAACTTTTTTCAAGGCGATAGGGGACGAAGTGTCCATGCTTAAGTCGTCTGTTTACTTGGAATAAACAATAATTTAAATTTTGTTTCAGTCTCATGGTTTTGTGAGATATACCTAATTCTATCCATGGTTCTCGAGATTTTTGCCCTCTGAATGCTGTCGAAGTCCTATTGGAAATCTGTAAATATCTGATAGGTATCGAAGAATAGGTTTGAAATTAATAAGAATTAATGTTCATCTAATTGCGGTGTTCAAGATGTGACCATCCTTCACTTTAACAGTTTCTTAATCTGTGATCGAGTGATTCAATTGTTATATCTTTGTCTTGTTATTTAAAGTGTGTTATTGAGAGAATTTAAGCAGTTTTTAGGTTGCATTTCATTAGTTTAATGTAGGTTAATAATATTACTTCATGACAGATTTGGATAATATTTATCACAAAACAATGAGTTTATTAAAACAAGTTTTGACGGGTAGAAAAATAGTACACTCGACGGTATTTTTAGAGTAATATTTTAGTAAAAGCTTGAAGTAAGATTTTTAATATCCTATAGGAGGAAGTCCCCGCAATTACTACGACTCCAGCTACACCACCAATTAAAGAAGCGGCCAGAAAAAAAGGTAAAAAAGATCAGGAACCAACATCAGAAAAAGATGGGGAAATCATAGTAGAAAAAGATCGAGAAACCGTAGCAGAAGTAGCCGTTGCTAGCCGAGCAGCTGCAGAACGAGAATGGAATGAGATATGCAAAGTCGTGGAGGCTCCGTCCCCAACTCCAAAAGTAAGTGCTCAGTATAGCGGAAAATACCAAAAAAAGAGTGTTTTAACATGCTAACTTGAGATACATTGTACAAATTTTACTCCAAATACAAAATATATTAAAGGGTTTCAGTTATACCAAATTTTGCAGGGTTTTCAGCCATTCGGAAAGTCCGGAAATTACCAATTTCGTCTAATAATTTATAGAGAACATCCGGAATATTTTATTGTAATTAAGATATCCAAAAAGTAGGTGTTAGCATACTTGTTTTAGACCTAACCGAGGACCTAACTACGTTTTATAGTTTGTTCTTTCATCTTACAAATCGAGTTATTGTGTTTCTAAATCATTTCTTGAAATATTTTTCTTTGGGTGACATGATTGGTTTAGTAAGACTTTTTTAAATAATTTTACTTATCTTGACAGTTCGGTGCTCAATTAGCCGACGGCGGCGGGTTGAGACGTGTACCAAAGAGTAAGTATATTATTGAATGTTATTGAACAGGTACTGAAGAGGTATAAAGAAGACATCTCCAAAGAGAAACAAATTTAGAAAGGTTTTGTTTTCGCTACGATCAGTGAATCGTGCCAAGTAAGAGAAATAATACTCAAAAATATCTATACAAACCATGAATCAACCGTAGCTATACAGAATTTAGCTAATTTAATCTTGTTTAACTAAAGGATCATCCAAAAATGACACTCAAATTCTGACATGTTTAGGCATACATTTAATTTAAAATAAAATTTAAACACTGGCAAATTCGCAATGAATTGGTTTTTGAAAAGGGGGATTCTTGTTACTCCAAATTGCCGATAGCTTAAGTGTTTATCATCCAGTTTCCGAATTAATAAGTTTATCATTATAAAATGTCATTGTTTATCATACCGGCATCGGCAGGCCAAAAACGGCTTAAATACTAATAGAGTCCTTTTAGGTAACTTGGGGCTTCTGATCTTTAAACCACGAGGGGAGTTTGCTTTGTACGTTTTACTCGATACAAATAACAAGCCTATTAGACGTTTAGAAATCCAATCACATTTTCAGAACAAGGATGATACTTGATAATTAGAAAATAAACCATTTAAAAAATACCTACTTTTCCTCGACTTGTCCAGAGCATCAGTAAGATTATATCAGTATCATTATCATCATTAATCGTGTTAAACAACTGCGCCAACGAACTAACACCCGTTTTTTTCAGACTTTTTTCTCTGCCTTACCGAAAAGGGATATACCCATCTTCTTGGAAAGTCGCTCAAGTGCAACCTGTTAAAAAAAAGGCAAGAAAACCACACTCTGAAACTATAGCCTAATTGCCTTGCTTCCCATAATCTACAAAGTCATAGAACGTGTTAGTCAACCAGCAACTACTCAAGTTGCTGATTGTAAAATGTAAAATTATAGCTAGTGCGAAACAGGGGAAAGATCCCGCCCTTCCCAGCAGCTACACACCAATTGCTTTGCTGAGTGTCTGTTCTAAGATCCTTGAAAGTATTTTATACAACCGACTTCGTCCATTGGTACAAGATAACATACCTATAGAACAGGCTGGTTTCATGCCTGGAAGGAGCTGATGTGATCAGGTACTCTCCTTGACAACATTTATTGAAAACGGATTCGAGAAAAAACAGAAGACAGCAGTGGCCTTCATTGATCTGACTTGCGCTTACGACACTGTGTGGAAAGAGGGCTTACTTATTAAACCATGCAAGGCATTTCTACAACTAATGAATGAATTGCTGAGCGACAGGCTATTCCATGTTATGCTGAACGGGAAAAAAAAAAGTAAATTTCGCAGCCTACAAAATGGTCTCCCCCAAGGATCCGTCTTGTCCCCTCTGTTGTTTAATGTCTATACATCTGACATTCCCTTCACTACATCCCGCAAATTTATATACGCGGATGATATAGCACTGACAACACAGAACTCGTGTCTCAGAGGTGCAGAAAATGTGCTTTCAGGAGATGAATGAATATTTTAAAACATGGGGTCTCCAACCAAATCCGAGTAAAACTGAAGTTTCAGCTTTTCACCTTAACAACAGACAGGCAAATTTAGAACTTAATGACGAGTTCGAAGGCATCCCACTCAAACACAATCCATAGCCAAAATATCTGGGAGTCACTCTCGATCGGACCCTGACATACAGACCGCACCTAAAGAACGTCGCTGCCAAAATCAGAACCCATTCAAATATTATCCAAACACTTGCCAATATCTCTTGGGGAGCCAATGCTGAAATCTTAAGAACCAGTGCCCTTGCTTTAGTCTACTCCGCCGCAGAATATTGTGCCCTCATATGGATCAACAACTATCACATTAACTTGGTTGACACTCAGCTCAATCAGTCAATGAGAGTCATTACTGGGACCATAAGAACTACCCAACAGCCTAACTCCCAGTTTGAAGCGACATAGCTTCCCCCTCAATTAAGACGTCTCTCTGCCCTTATTTCCCAAGCTGAAAAAATGGCCAATAATCCTATGCTACCTATTCATGATGACACTACAATACTCGCCAACCCACAGCTGAGGTTGAGGTCAAGGCAGCCACCAGTGAGGACGGTTAACCAGCTCACCGATTTTTCAATGGAGGAACTATGGCACACACAGTGGACAGAGCAAGAGGTCAGAAATTCCGATCTTATAGAAGACCCAACATCAAAAGTAGCAGGCTTCACTGTTAAGCGGAGGGAGTGCTGCAACCTCAACCGAGTTAGAACTGGGCATGGAATTTGCAACAAGTCCCTCACGCTCTGGGGTAGAGCCGAAGATCCATCATGTGATAGATGTAACGCCGTCGAACAGTCAATCAGCCATATGGTGCTGGAGTGCCCCGACACCCGGTTTGAAGGCAGCCTACAAGTAATCCACAATCTTACCCCCACCGTAACTGCTCAAGTACCTCGAGGACAACAGAATAATCAGCGATAATCGATACGGCTTTCGCAAAAACAGATCGACAGGAGATATATTGGCCTATGTCATATATATGGAGTAGGGCAATTGAGAACTCGAGCGATTGCGTTGGATATTTCGAAGGCATTCGACAGAGTTTGGCATGACGGATTGCTCAACAAACTGCCGTCCTTCGGACTGCCAGCCTTTCTCTGCAGTTAGCTTGCCAGTTTCCTTAAAACCGATCTCTGCACGTTGCAGTTGATGGACACATCTCAGACACATTCACCATTAACGCGGGCGTGCCTCAGGGCGCAATACTTTCACCAACTCTGACCGAAACCAATAATCCTGTTTACAGTTCTGCAGATGACAGTACCTTTGTCTCTCAATTTAGATCAGAAAAACCTTTACTAGCGACTGAGACTTATCACCGCAGACAGGAGCACATTACAGGAATTAATCAAGATCTGGAGAAAGTTCAAACTTGGGGCAACAGACATTTGATCCAGTTCAATGCAGCAAAGACCCAAGCAGCCACGTTTACCAAGAGGGCCAATACGGCGGGCCTTAACATCATTATGGCAGGATCGACCATACCTTCATCCTCGTCAATCGGACTACTGGGTGTCTCGGTCAACAGCAATATGTCCTTGCATGACCACGTTGCTAATGTCGTAAAATCAGCCTCCCAGAAACTTGGCGCGCTATTTCGCAACAAAAATCTGTATACACCGCAGTAGTTGCTCTTGCTCTACAAAGCGCAGATAAGGCCGTGCTTAGAATATTGCTCACACATCTGGGGTGCCGCACCAAAGCACACCCTAAAGCTGCTGGATTCCATTCAGGACTTCGCAGACATGTGGCCGAGATGTCCCTATTTTACAGATACTTTCACGGCAGATGTTCCCAGGATATGGCCCGCCTCATCCCGTCCCTGGCAACGCCTGTCAGACGGTCACGACAGACGCCAAGAACGCACCAGTTCGTCGTACGACTGGAAACACCTAGAACATCGCTTTACAAGAATTCCTTTGTCTGGCGCACTGCAACCTGCAACTGTTCAAGAACCATGTCAATCAACATCTTCGCACACCGATGAATAAAGGATATGAAGGAAGGAGTAAAATGCGTATTGACATTAGACCGGATTGGTTCTTGCATATGGCGACCCAGATTACCAGTGGCGTCTCCTAAAATGATTGCACAACAAAAAAATAAGTACTTATACTATGTATTTATATAGTTTTGTTGTTTATCAGTTACTGGTACAGTGATCTCAAAAAAAGTTATAATTTATAAATATTGCCAACATGTATATAAAAATACGTGCGTATTTTGCGGATCATAATTAATGTTTTAACTTTGCTAGATACTTTAGGTATATTCGAAATATAAAAATTAAATTCCTTAGGATAAATTTCAGATGTGTAGACTTCATTTTATTAGCTAAGTACCTATGTAAAGAAATCTTGGGAAAATACCAAGGAAAAGTGGTGTGTGAAAAAGTTTTGTTTTCCCTATAATATGCTCTATGTTTTCCCATAAATTTTTTGAAAAAATATACCTGTTTTCTAGGTTAATAGGTAAAGTGAAGTTTTAAATAAATAACATCACCAATTGACAATTATTCTAAATTACATGAATGATTATTACATGATGGTGACGAGGTATGTAAAAAGCAGCACTTTTCCGAAAAAGAAACGCAACTTTCTGGTTTCTTTTTTCGATAATTTTTGTATCTAAATGTAAATGTAAACATATAAGTTATAAGTTTAGGCACCTGAAATTTACATACAGAAGTTTAATTTTCATATTTGAAATGGAAAAGTATCAAACATAACGTTAAAAATGTTATCCGTTAAATCCTATAGATTGCCTTTAAAATAACACTAAAATATCTAATAAATTAGTCGGCCTTAAGATATTTTGTAAAATTGTCTGTAAATTGTTGTCATTTACAATTTTTTTTGGGATTTTTCTTTCCAGTAATGCTTTTTTAGTACTGAAACGACTGAGTAAATAAAATGAAAATGAATTTTTGCAAATTTGGGGTTGGATTCGTTTTAAATAATGCATGACAGTATAGTATATTATATTATATTATATTATATGACTCATTCTGACGTTATGTTTGGGTGCTTCATACGTTTTGATGGTATTTCTTGTGTTTAAAGCTATTTTTTTGCGATTTACTTTGATTTAGAACATTGTTTATTTCATTAGTAATAATATTGTAGATATTGCGTTAATTCATATAGAGTTTAATTAGATATTTAGTGGTAAAGGTGTGTATTTTAGATTAAAGAAGCAAAGTAAACATGGTTAGTTGTGCAGCTTGTGGCCCTTCTAAAACTCCAACAAATTCAGAACTTGGAATATAATTTCATCGGTAAGTAGGTACCTACTTTACCCCTTATTTTTCTGGTTTTTACCAGTTAATAAAGCGACATAATTATAAATTGTCTAATTGTTAAGAAATAGATGACAGATCTAATTATGGGCGTACCCGTAAAAAATATAGCATCAAAAATCAATTTTTGCAAGAACATTGGACAGTGCTAAAAGTAATAAATACTTTTCTTTTATACTTGACATGTAAAAGTTTATACTGCCAATAAACTGCTAAAATTAGTTATTTGAATATATTTGGGCATTTGAAATCCAAAAATAAGCAAAATATGGTTAGATAATAGTGGGGTAGTTTTGAAGTGTGCTTCATATTAAAAAAAATATGTACTACCTAATTTTATTGAAGAAGCACCCTTCAAAACTAACGCACTATTCTCTAACCATATTTTGCTTATTTTTGCATTTCAAATGCCCAAATATATTCAAGTAACTAATTTTAGCATTTTATTGGAAGAATAAACTTTAACATGTCAAGTATAAAAGACAAGTACCTATTACTTTTAGCACTGTCCAATATTCTTGCAAAAATTGTTTTTTAACGCTATATTTTTTACGGGTACGCTCATGATTAGATCTGTCACCTATTTGTTGACAATTAGACAATTTATAATTTTGCTTTATTAAATGGTAAACAACAGAAAAATAAGGGGTAAAATACCTACTTACCCAGGAAATGTTATTCCAAGTTATGAATTTGTTGGAGTTTTCGAAAGATCACAAGCTGCACAAGTAACCATGTTTACTTTGCTTCTTTAGTCCAAAATACACGCTTTTACCACTAAATATCTATATAAACACTATATGAACTAACGCATTATCTACAATAATATTACTAAACAAATAAACAATGTTCCAAATCAAAGTAAATCGCAAAAAATAGCTTTAAACACAAGAAATACTATCAAAACGTAGGAAGCACCAAAACATAACGTCAGAATGTGACATATTATGGTTCCTCCGCAGCCTCCTCGATGTTTCAGGAGTTCGTCGCACGTATTAAGTGTCAAACGGCGCACAAGCTCCTTCCTTTCTCTTCTTTATTCTTTGTCGCACACACATTGCTCATGGAGCGTCATAGGATCTCCCTTTAGTGTGTGTGCCACTGCCATAAAAAAATAATAACAGAACTGATTAAGTTCGTTTTCATAACAGGTTACTTTCATCTGGGAAACTAAAACCCACAATATGCTATACTGTATTCCGAATTTCTTCACTTTAGATTTTATAAGTTACAAGGTTGTACACTTCATTCAACACACTTTGACCGTTACGTCATATCATGTCATCTCTTTTAATGCCGGAACGTATTTCCTATATTAGTCTATACTGGAAAAATTTAATTTGATAAGTGCTATTGACACTGACATCTATTAGCGTCAAATTTCAAATCAAAACGAAATAATCTTTTTAAAATGCCTTATCTATTTACTGAAAAAGAGCAAGCTCTTGTTTTAAAACTGGTGGGATATTTTACCCAAGAAAAAGATGCCGGTAAACCGCTTTTACCCTTGAACGCCGTGTATAAAGTAAAGACCGTTCAGCACGCTTAGAGACTGTTACGTCATAATTACTGACGCCTTTAAAAATAATACACATGTCTTAGATAGATTCATTTGTCATTTATAAGTTTAGCCACAAGATGTCTCTGATATTTCTTTTTATTACCGATTTCATTTTGTGGTTAGAGTGCGTTCCGTTTTTACTTATTTTTAAATACGTTCTATAATGCGAACTGCTACTTTTGCATTTAATGCAGTGCTGCCCTAAAGCATTAACTTTAATATTAAATATTTCAAAATGTGGTTTGATAAATTTAATAAAGATGTTGAATTTTTAATTAATTGATGAGCTAACCCAAACTAACTTGTTTTAAGGGCAGAGCAGGTAATAATTATTTCTTGTTTATATCCATCCATTTTTGTCATGCAATTATTATGTTTCATGTAGGATCGTACATTTTAAATTTAATATAGCATAGCATAAAAATTCAAAATATTTTAAAAAATATGTAATTAAGGTATCCCTAAATTAGGGAAAATAAAATACAATTATTATGGGAGAAAACAGATATTATCGGGTATTATTTATTTCTGAAAAAACTCCCAATGTCACCAAAACAAAAATAAAGCATCTGGACATTTCAAAATAACACTAAGAATACTACGGCAAAAGTTAAAAAAAAATATTCACTAGTCTTCACTGAATGAGGAATCAAACTCATCAGAGTCAGATTCATTTAAGTCTATTATCACTGGAAGAATGTTAGAAGCATCAATGTATTTTTCTTTTTCCCATGCTTCACTCGGGTTGTCTGTGTGTCTGACACAGATTTTCCATTTTTGAGGCGTGACCTAAAATTATTTTTAAATTATAATTTATCTAAAATAATTTTTAAATAATGATTTTTGGCACACCTATTTTAGTTAGAAAAAAGCTCGAAAATCCATATATAAAAAAAAGCAAAACTACCTTTATCAATTTTGGTACTTACAAAAACGGCAATGCTTCGAAAACTACGTATTACTCATTTTGGTAGCTATTATAATTTTCAAAATATTGAACGTTTTGTTAGGACGTGTAAGGGCCAAAATTGACAATTTTGAGATTGTCAAAAATCCATAAAACAAAAATTTCTCCTCCGAAAATTCTAAAATTTTGGATACGCAAATTTTTTGTAGATGCCAAAAATAATCAAAACCGGAGAGGGTTAAAGCAGAAATCGACTTTTTTGTGGTATTTGATATGGATGAACCAAAAAACTTCTTGATTTTACCTGTGCAAGTGCTTCATACCATAAACCAATCACAGCATCCTGTGTTACATGATTAACTGCACTGATTTTGGCATCATAATACCGTTTACATTCTGACCAGACCATCTCTATTCCATTATACTGGCAGTGATATTGTATTGTATGTAAAGGGGTTGCTCGGCTTTTCAGCCCTTCTTCACTTAGACCTACAAGGTCTTTTGTGACTACCCTGCTTTAGATTTTTCCAGAAATGCCTGCACTTTTCGCGAAGTTCAGGATATTTCTAGGGGCTAGTTGTGTAATATCCTTGGGATTACATACTACTCCTTCCATATATTTTAGCCTCTGGCGGGTCAGTTCTCTACATTCGCAAAGAATGTGTTACGCAGTTTCGTTTGCTGAGTTGCAAAATCTACAACGTGGATCCTCAGTTTTCCCATGTTGTGGAGATGGTATCTCCATGGTCCATGACCTGTTAGGAAGCTCGTGACCAGTCTTAGAGCGTTTTTATGGAGCTCTAGTAGCTTCTTAGGGTATTCAGGCGAGTGCGATATGAATCTTTTCGCCTGTCATTGTCCTGGAGTGTTTCTCCAGTAGGCCTCTTTCTGCCTTTTTTCCCATTTATTGAGGTCCTCTCCGAGGTGTCCTCTGGTGGTGCCACAGAATGGTTCAGGTCCGTAGAATGAACTCTGTGCTCCTTCTCTGGCCAGTTGGTCGGCAATTTCATTGCTTTCCACTCCTTCGTGCCCTGGCACCTACGACAGAGTGACTGTTATGCTTAGCCAGTTGGTTAAGAGCGTTCCAGCATTCCCAGGCAAGCTTTGAGTCAAATTCACACGAGGCTAGTGCCTTTAAAGCCGCCTGGCTGTCGGATAGTATATTTATGGATGCGCCTCTTGGTTTTCTTTTGATGCATTCAGAGGCGCACAGTTCAATAACATGGATCTCTGTTTGGAATATGGATGGGGCTTTACCTAGACATTTTGACATCCTGCATCTAGGACCATAAACCCCGGCGCCTACTCCTTGTTCCATTTTAGATCCATCTGTGTACCAGACCAATGTACCTCGTTCGAGCTGTAGTGCTCTCATTGTTGGGCGATCTTTTATGATCACCTTAAAGGAGCGTTGGAAATGCCGTATCTTTGGCATATGGTCTGTTGGTTTGGCCCGCGATTCGACTCTGATTGTGTCCAGAATCTTTAGATGGCCAGTCAGATCACCTGATTTAGTTGATTGGGTCTGGATTACTCTGGACGCGCTTAATAAGGCCTCCCTCCTCACGCTTAAATGCAGGGGAAGAAGGTCTAGCATCATCTCCAGTGCTATCGTGTGGCAGGTTTTTATTGCCCCTGTGATACCCAGACAAGCAAGTCTTTGCACTTTTTGTAGCTTGCCTTGCGTAGTCTTTTCCTGTGTTTTGGTCCACCAGACCAGTGAGGCGTATGTGACTATTGGTTTTACAACCGTAATGTATGACCAATAGATCATCTTGGGTTTTAAACCCCATGTTTTGCCAGAAAGTCTGCGGCATGCCCAAAGTGCCGCTGTTGCCTTTTTGGTAGTCCTTTCTATATGTTCATTCCAGTTAAACCTGCGGTCGAGGACTATCCCCAGGTACTTAACACTGTCTGAGAGTTCAACCGTCGCGCCGTTTGGGCTAGGGGCTGTAAGGTCCACCTTTCTCCTTTTTGTGAACGGTACTATGACGGTTTTACTGGGATTGACATATAGTCCTTCCCTTATCCACCAGTTTATAACAAGATGTAGAGCATTTTGCATTTTGGCCGATACTGTGCCATCATACTTGCCCTTAATTGTGATGACTAGGTCGTCAGCATACCCTTGGACGTCATACCCTTCGGTTGTTAGTTTTACCAGGAGTCGATCTACTACCAAGGACCACAGCAAGGGCGATAAAACTCCGCCTTGCGGACACCCTTTTGCTGCTTTTACCGTTACAGTAGCGTCTCCTCAGGTTGAGGTAATTTTACAACTACAAAGCATGGTTTTATCCATTTCGTTGTAGTTTCGTCTATACCTCTGTCTTCTGCGGCCCTTTGTATGGATTCATATGAGGTGTTGTCAAATGCACCCTCGATGTCTAAGAATGCACACATAGCCACTTCTTTCGCCACGAATGTCTTTTCAATGTCTTTTACTAGGCATTGGAGCGCATTTATCGTGGATTTTGCCGGTTGGTAGGCAAACTGTTTTGGATGTAGTGGGGTTCTGGAGATAAACTCGCCCCTGATGTATGCATCTATGATTTTTTCCATCCTTTTAAGTAGGAAGGAGGTCAGACTGATGGGGCGATAGACCTTTGGTTCGTCTGGTGGACGATTCTCAGCCTTTGGGATAAACGCAACCCTGACTTTCCTCTAGTTCTTCGGAATGTAGCTGTGGATATAGCTAGCTTTGAAGATTGTTTTCAGGTACGGTAGGAGTTCCTCACTGCCTTGTTGGAGCAGAGCAGGAAATATGCCGTCCGTACCTGGTGATTTATAGGGTTTGAAGCTATTCAATGCCCATTTGATATTATCGTTCAACGTCCGATAAGGGGGGTTCCTCTATCTGGTTTGCTTCCGTGACAGCAGATCCAGGAAAGTGAGTCTTTAAAAGGACCTCTAAACTCTCCGGTTGTGTCTCGGCGTAGCTTTTCTTCGTCTATCTTTTGATTAGACCGATTCCATTTGAGTGATCTTTTGCTAAGGCTTTTTGGGGTCGCACTGTTGGGGCCAGTTCATTGATCCCTTCACAGAACGTTCTCTATGTCTTCCTCTTAGATTTCCTCAATTCTTTGTTATATTCAGCTAGGGCTGTGTGATAGTTGTCCCAGTTGCCCGACATCTTTGCTGAGTTAAAGGTCTTTCTTGATTTTGCCTTTAGTTTGTCGAGTTCCCTATTCCACCAGGGGACATCCCTGTGGGATTTTGTTTTCTTAATAGGGCAACTTTTTTCATATGAGGTGATTATTATCTCCTCTAAATGTTGTGAGGCCGCATCGAGCTCCTCTATTGTTTCTATGGATGGAGGTACTCCTTCAACTTCTGACCTTAGCTAATCCTTTTAGAGGACCCAGTCAGTTAGTTTGGGTACACGATTTTCATCCAGGCGTTGTACCTCTGCCTCCACGTCGAACCGTATGTGCGTATGGTCCGACATGGAATTTTCGTCCGATACCCGCCAGTTAATAATTTGGTTAGTTATGAAAGGAGTAGCTAGGGTTAGATCTAAAGCCTCTTTTCTAATCGCATTCATAAAGGTGGGTTTATTCCCTCTATTAATAATGTCTAGGTCATGAGATATTAAATATTCAAGAAGGTACTCACCTCGAGGGTTGATGTTCGTGCTGCCCCATTCCGTGAGGTGCGCGTTGGCGTCGCAGCCCAAAATTACCTGTTTGTTCTGCCTGTTGCACCAGCTTATTAGTCGTTGTACATTGGCTGGTGGTGGGCCATGTGTGTCCCCTGGGAAGTATGCTGAGGCCACCACGATGTTTCTTCTGCCTCTATTGGTGGGTACTTCCACTAAGGCTGCAACCAGGTCCCTGTTCATGAACTATGTAATTGGAACATTGACCTCAAGAATTCAAGAATTAGACCAACCAAGTGTTTCCTGTGCCAAATCACAGACTTGCCGGAAACACCTAAGCAATTCCGCACTGTTGCCACATGAATTTAAAAGTTTGAGGCAATATTATAATTAGTATAATATATGCAATTTAACATCATTTTGATAAGTTTTTGATCGCCTCCCACTCGATCTATAATAAAATTACATATCATTTTACTCCCTTTCCCTTTATCCAAAGTTAAAATGTTTGGGTAATTTTGCCGTAACTAAAATTCTTATAAAAAGGTCTGAAATTTTCACAAAGTTGTGTCGGTAATTTTCGATTCTAGGGTGGGAGGCATTTTGCTCCCTCTCTCCACTTCAACAGAGTAAAGGAATCATTTACCATAATTAAATCAATAAAAATCAAGATGATATCATATGTCACAGCGGCAACTCTGTCTTACTACGCTCCGCCTCACGTTATCGGTTTTCGGCCGTGTCATTCACAAATTCGCGCCTTGTTGTCAGCTTGATAGACGTCGTCTTAAAGCAAGTTTTTCAAAATTTTGGGACTTAATAGAAACTTTGTGTATCGTATTTTTAGTGTTTGTTGTGAACTTTACCATGACAAAGTGTGTTGTGTGCGGAAAAGTGGAGATTCGGGGCGGAAATCATGTTTTTCACAGGTGAGTAATCTACACCTTGTCAAATAATTCTAGCAGTCATCTTGTTCATAGGCGCCCGGTTGTTGGTAAGGAAAAATAAGTAATAAATTAAAAAGCAGAAATAATTGATCTTATCAATACATTTTTAAATCATAATAAAATTAAATTATAATGCTCGACTTCACCCTCTTTCCTTACTATACATGCCTCATATATTTCCTTTCATTGCAGTTGTTTGTCTGATATATGTGTTTCCTGGATCCTCTGTTGTTTTGTCTAATAACAGCCTTTAATCTACACATGCTATTATTTTAGCAAAAAGCTAAGACTGCTATAATAAGGGGCCACGACATGGTTTAAACCAGACGGCTCGTGGTCGCTAAGAAATCGAGCTGGCAATTATTGCCTTGCAGCAAAGCCATCAAGGAGAACAGAAAGAAAGAAAGAAAAAGACATTGACCTAAGTCAATGATTACAAACAAGAATTATTATTCAAATTTATCGAAATTTTCACAACTTACGACGACCAAAAGTATATATTTTTTGTATTTTCTATGACGGATAGCCAGAAAAAGAAGTGATCGTCGTGGCTATAGCGACACAGTTGAAATAAACTATCAGAATTCACCAAGGAATTAACCCCTTGGGAAACTATATTAGTGTTTACACATCAAATTAGAAAAAAAAAGAAAATTAAATTAAAAGACAACTTTTAATGCTGTGTTGTGTTTATACAGGAAAATAAAACTTAAAATTCAGTTCAGCTATTGGCCGAGCTATTGGCTCAATAAAAACTAGCAACAACTTTTTAATATTTAGCTTTTGTTTTTGAATTTTTGCGAATTTTTGGTCAATTTTTATGAAAAAACACAGTGTTTTAAGACAAATGTTAAAAAGTTTTATATATATATTTCCGCAGTTTAATCTAAATAATAATTATAATTTCAGGTTTCCTACTGATAATCAAAAGCGAAATATCTGGTTATCTGTAATCAGCAAGACCAAAGTGGCAAAAACAGCTAAAATATGCTCTGATCATTTCGATCTTAAGGACTACATTGTCAAGCGGAATGGTCTGAAGGGCCTCAAAGCCGATGCTACACCAAGACTCATTAATCCATCTGTTTTCTTATCCCAGTCATCTGAGAGGTAAATTTTAACAATCCGACAATACTTGCAAAAAAAACAACCTTCCGGAATAATTATTATTTATAAAACTAAAATTTGCAAAATTTTGTTACACTGTACAGGGTGTCCGGTTATAAATGTAACCCCCCTAAACTTTTTAATGTGAAGTTTTATAACAAAAAAATTAAACAAAAATTGTAGAGCTTAACCCAAAGACTAGACTACAATAACCGTATATACCAAGTGTGCCAAAAAAGCATGGCAGGTCAAAGTAATGTTTTTTTTTAAATTGGACACCCTGTATATTATTGCATATTTGAATTTAACGAAGAATTCTAGACACATTTCATAAATAATGTCCTATAGTTATTTCCAACTGTTTTTAAAATATTGACAGTTGAAAATCGACCATTTTTCAGCCTGTAAAATCTAAACGGCTAAAGATAGAGCAAAACGGTATGCACTTTCCTTTCTTGGTTTTTTAAAAGCTTGGGATTTACACTCACTTTATATTTAATCAGAGGCTAAATTTAAAAGTAATTTTTAACCTCTGGAAAATGGTCGATTTGGTGAATGTTTCAGCCCAACGAAGGTATGGTACTTTTAAGTGAAACATATCACAATATGGTGATCATCCTACTTCTTTACTTGTATTAATTTCGGACCCTATTGCGGCGAGTCCTGGGGGGGCCCGCCGCAATAGGGTCCGAAACGCTTTTATAGTTTTCAGTTTAAAAATATACAGATAAATAAGTATTATATTTTTATATAATTTATTTAAAAATTCACAACCATCATCTATCTGTATTATTAATCGACTTATTGATTGTGTTTTTTAAGTGAAAACATATCAATATGGTGATCATCCTCCTTCTGTACTTGATTTAGTATCGGACCCTATTCTTGAATGTACATGTGTTTCCAAAAAACTTTACAAAAATTAATTAAAAAAAAAATGTTTATTACCTACCAACAAATAAGAAAATATATATTTTTAGCGAAATATCGGTGGCATCGGTGGCGTCTGATATTTCTACAAACAACAAACAAGATGAAGCAGTACCTGTTTCTTTAAAACAAAATCAAGATTCTGCAAGTAAAAGGTATAACTGTTTGTTTTCATGTTTTTTTTTCTAAGTATATATTGTACATATGGTTGGAGTTGACCAGTATTTCATTTCTTTTCATATTATCGATGAAAACGACCATTTTAACAATTTTAAGTAAAAAGTTGTAAGTCTAACAAATTTTATGCTTCTCTGGCAGTTTTTTCTCTAATGTAATAAAAAGCTTTCTTAACTGCTATTTTAGAACATACATCATAGAAGACTCGTCCAGTGATTGTTATACACCAGAGAAAAAGCAGTGTATGAACTCGAGAGATATGTCTTTTGATGATCTCATAAGAAGACCGATAGCAACATTAGCACATAAGACAGGAAATGGATCATCATCTTCAGCTAGTGTGACAGCTGATGAATCTGAAGATCAACCGTTCTGTGCAACATCAGCATTAGCGACCAGCAAATTAAGGAAAAGGTATATTTTGGCTTAATACCTCAAGATACAAAAAAATATAATAAGTGCAAAAGCGTGAAAATACCGCAAACATTTTGTTACACTCCATGCTAACTTTTCTACATCAGTCAAGAATTTTTTTAACTAAAAATAATTTTTAAAAATGTAACACTCAATTTTTTAAAAAGAAAGTGAATTTTTTAAATTTTCTGTTAAATTGTCAATTTCAAAATAGATATTATTTTTTTTTTGTTTGGTTAAACAGCAAAAAGTTGAATTACACGAGAAAAAAGGGTAAAATATGCGGAAGTTCATCTTTTCCTTGTACAAGGCGATTGTTTATATTTTACTCCATTGATATCTCTGTTAACATTTATTTATGCATTCAGAATTTGGTACTCAAAAAAAAAACAAAAAAAATAGGAAATTTAAATGTTTGTCATAAAGATTTTTTTTCTAATAAAACACTGTATTTTATTTCTGTAGCCGATAGAACCCATCTTCTTGATTTCAAAAATATGTTTTCATTTGGGGTATTTTTGTTATTGGTCGAAATGTATATGCTTTTTTTCTGTACCAGATTCTAAATGCAATACTTCAAATTTGCATATCTAACCTTTATTGTAGAACCAATATTAACGAAGATATCCATTGAGTTAAATATAAATAATCACCCAGTGCCCTGTACAAAAGTGCTTAGCTCTACATATCTTTGACAGGAAGTTTTATGTTGGTGATCTTTCAACCAGTGACTTCTCTACACCTGAAAAACGAAGGCGGAATTTGCAAAGAATCAAACAGACAACAAGGAAATTAAGAAAAGAGAAGCATATTCTACAGATGACTGTCCGCAGATTACGATTGAGAATCACTAACTTGAAAAGTCTTTTATTGTACCTCAAGGAGCAGAGATATATATCTGAGCATTCTGAACCCACAATAAAGGTAGTTATTAGTAGTAGAAATAAAATATTACTAAATTAAAAAATATAACTGTTTACGATACAGGCTTTCCCAAAAGTCATTTTGGAATATGTTAATGGTTGATCTGGTCAACATGGAATATTAACAGATACATTTTTAATTGGCGTTGAAAATACGAGGTTTTACTCGATATGACAAATAATATATAACCACTGTACAATACCTTGAGTACTGTAGGTACTGTGAAGGGCAAAATCTGAGAAACTGAAGGAGGCGATCAGAAAAGGGTATATTATAGCTATTGTAGATACTGTCTAGGCAGGTACTAGAAAGTGCTGTACCTACATTTGTATAAGTACAGGAGTCCTTAAAATATCGGGGGCGCTAAGACTTTTGGGACACCCTGTATGTCTCTCTTCTTTATTCACGATAACTAAAATACTCCATGACCGATTTCGAACCAAATACGGAACAGACATTCCTTAGCATGAATTCATTAAACTTTAGGAAATGTACTACAGTAAATTTGGAACTGAAGCATCATTATTTAACATGCATTTTTTCATGTTTTGTTTTGTTTTGTTCTATGTTTTTATTTCGTATAAGTTTATAGGCATTTGAAAATAATAGAGCCAATTTGTTTTAGGCAACAATATCTGGTCCAGCAGCGGAAATTTTCGAGAGGATGTTAAAGGGAGCAACAACTCAAAAATACAATGAAACCCTAAGATCTTTTGCGATCACATTGGCCTTTTATTCTCCCAGGGCCTACACATTTGTGCGAGATACATTCAACAGATCTCTACCAACACTGGGAACAATTTCCAGATGGTTCCAGTCAGTAGATGGCACTCCAGGTTTTTCGCAAGAAGCCCTAACCGCTATCAAGCTTCGCTCAAGTCAATCCGATAAAAAGATATTTTGCAACATGGTGTTGGATGAAATGTCAATAAGGAAGCAAATTGAATGGACAGGAGAAAAATTCACTGGCTATGTGGATATCGGATCTGATATACAAGGCGATACTTTGCCAGAAGCCAAAGAGGTCCTTGTTTTCATGCTAGTGGCATTGAACGGAGCATGGAAAATTCCAGTAGGATATTTCCTTCTCGATGGCCTAGAAGCTAATGCGAAAGCTGATCTAGTAAAGCAATGCCTTGTATTTGTGGAGGAAAGTGGAGTGGAAGTCAGTTCCTTAACTTTTGATGGAGCACCTGTCAACTTGAATATGGCGGAAAAGTTAGGGGCCAATTTTAACGACGTTCATAATTTGGTAACACATTTTGACCATCCAGTCTCTAAAAAAGCAGTATATATCTTTTTAGATGCTTGTCACATGATTAAGCTTGTCAGAAACTGCATAGCCTCTGTAAAACCAGGAGACGAGGGACTCAAAAACAGTGACAATAACGTGAAAATTGACTGGACATACATCCCGAAGTTGCAAGCAAAGCAGGTTCAAGAGGGTTTACATCTGGCAACTAAAATTACAGGTCGTCACGTTCAGTGGGAGCGAGAAAAAATGAAGGTGAAAGTAGCCACGCAATCACTAAGTCGTAGTGTGAGTGTGGCGTTGGATTATCTGAGAGAAGACTTGAAATTACCAGAATTTGAAGGTTCTAAGAAGACCGCAGAATTTATTTTAAAATTTAACAACCTTTTTGATATTTTTAATTCGCAGACCAACTTTGCAAAATACAATTTCAAGAGACCGCTTTCTAATAAAACCCATCAAGATTTTTTAGCTATCTCGATATGATGAAGGATTATATTCTGAAACTGAAATTCAATAGTACCCTGGTGGTCAAATCAGCAAGAAAAACCGGATTCCTAGGATTTTTAATCGACATAAAGAGCTTGAAATCTATGTATTTACATTATGTGGTTGAAACCAATTACCTAAAATATATTTCAACATATAAGATTTCACAAGATCACTTAGAACTATTTTTTTGTTTAATACGGCAAAGAGGTGGATTTAACAATAATCCAACTGCACGTCAGTTTGAAGCAGCTTATAAAAGATTAATGGTTCAGAATCAATTAAAAGCACCCAATAGTGGAAATACCATTAACTTGGAGGACATAACAATTTTGACATGTTGCTCGAATAAAATCACAAAAGATCCCAATGCTGATGAAGGTGAAAGCTTGGAGCAGTCTGAAGAATACAAAACTTTCATTGAGAACGTTGAAAAAAACATAAGAAATAATGAGCTCATTTCATCTAAAGCTTGGGATTTGACAACATATGTTGAGGATGTAGTTGGTTACATTGCTGGATTTGTGGTAAGGGCACTAAAAAAATCCGTGAATTGCAAGAAATGTATCCTCTTATTGGAAGATCAATCATCTGGTACGGTTTTTGAAAAAAGAAAGGCTTATGGAAGACTATGCTGCGCTAGTAAATTTGTTAGAGATGTTTGTAAAAAAGCAGAAAGTTTTTTTAGATTTTTTCATAAAACTCATAATATATTCAATAAAAAAATTAAACATTTAAATGAGATTCTAAGCATAAATACTATGAAGGAACTACCGCCTTCAATTCTAGATTTTCTTGGAGATCACCTTTATGACAATGATCAATTGGAAAATCATGGAACGTCTCTTATAAAGTTAATATTAAAAAACTATTTCAAAGTAAGAATCTTTCACGAGACAAATAAACGCTTAAATGAAATAAAATCAAATAGGTGTCGAAGCATTAATACCAAAGTAATTTTATTTAAAGGTCAATAGATTTAGTGACCTACCTATTATCAAGGAGGAGAGGAGGAGAGGAGTTTGATTACGGGGGTGACGCCCCCGCCATTCCGAGTTGCCATGGGATATGGCGCATCAAATCCCATCGTCCTCCCCCAGGCTGGAGAACACCAAAGTACAAAGTCTGGAGCTGATCAATGACAGTTTGTGACAAGAGGGACTGCATTGTATTGGCTGGCAGGAACGTCAAATTGATGAGAGGAGTTTGATTACGGGGAGTGACGCCCACACCATTCCGAGTTGCCACGGGATGTGGCCCATCAAATCCCATCGTCGTCCTCCAGGCTGGAGAACACCAAAGTACAAAGTCTGGAGCTGATCACTGGGGAGTGATCCAACAAACCCCATTTTTACCCCTGTCAGACTAGGGACCGCCAAAGGAATGAGTCTGAGGCCGATGCTTCGAGTGGAAGCGGCCCTAGGTGGTTGATGCATAAGCCTACTCGCATCGTCCGGTGAAAGACCACCAGACCCAGAATTGGGAAGCGCTAAGTGGTTTTCCCAAATCACGTTCCGCTTCCGCGCTGGTGGTCCCGGGTTCCACAGTAGGAATATATGGACATGATGGTGCTTCCAGGATCAAAATATTCCGGAAGTAAACTCCACGGCCATTCGGATCTCCGGGCGCTGGGTGGCCCTGGGAGCCCTTCATTCCGCATTTCACAGACAGCAAAGATACCGAACCAATTTAGAATAGATTTCTGCAACATAAGAGGCCTAAATACAAACATAAATTCGGTACACCAACATCTACAAGCAAATAGACCACACATATTAGCCCTTACAGAAACACAAGTATGTTCTACAACAACAACAGTGAACTACCTCTATCCTGGTTACGACTTACATACCCGATTTAGATATAAGTTCGGAATATGCCTTTTTGTCCGAAGCGACCTTTCATGTCACCGCGAGGAAACACTCGAACCGAACAACCTTGACGTCATGTGGCTCAAGTTCACCGCCAAGGGATTAACCAAGTTTATATGTTGTCTCTATCGCCCTCCGAGCGATAGAGCCTACCAAAGCTTTTTCTCAACACTAGCTACCACTTTTGACTCAATACAGGTCGATCACCCCAGTTCAGAAATAATCGTTCAGGGAGACTTCAATGCCCACAACACCAACTGGCTCAAACATCACAACAAGACCGACAACGAAGGTAGAGAAGCTGAAGCATTTGCCATCAGCTGCGGGCTTACTCAACTTGTAGACGAACCAACTCGAATCTCAGAGAGGGGCGAATTCGCCGCCCTCCTGGATCTTTTTCTGACCACCAATCCTGACCAGTACAAGGTTACAGTTGGTCCGCCATTAGGTACCTCCGACCACAAACTTATTACAACGGTTTGTGAATTGCCACTCATACAGAAGGATCTACCATTGCCTCGCACAATCTGGCATTACAGCTCTGCAAACTGGGATGATCTAAGGCAGTTCTACCTAGATTTTCCTTGGCTCGACGTCTGCTTTGCCACTGACGACCCGTCAGACTGCTGCGGAGAGATCATACAAGTAATCTCCTCAGGAATGGAAGCATACATCCCAAATTCCATCAAGTTACCATCAAAAGGAAAGCCCTGGTTCGACAAAAGATGCGAAAGAGCTGTAGGAAGGAAACAGCAAGCCTATAAGTACTGGCAGCAAAATCAGACCGCTGAAAATCGCAATTATTTTATCAAAGCGAGAAACGAGTGCAAGCGTGTGATCGACGAAACTAAGGACAAACACAATCAAAGGATCAGGAATAAACTTTTGCAATGCCCCAGTGGTTCCAGGAATTTCTGGTCGGTAGCAAAGGCAGTAAGTAACAACTTTACAAAAACGTCTCTCCCACCTTTGACGGACGAACGTGGCATCACGGCGACTACAGCCAAAGAAAAAGCAAACATGCTCGCCAAAATGTTTTCATCGCACTCTACCTTAGACGTGCCCCAAAGCAAGACTCTCCCCACTATACCGAACATCAACACCACCATGGCAGAAGTCAAGTTTTCTCATCGTGATATTCGCAAAATCCTTAAAGAACTAGATACGCAAAAGGCATCAGGACCGGACGGAATACCTGCCATCGTGCTAAAGAACTGCGCCAACGAACTAACACCCGTTTTTTCCAGGCTTTTTTCTCTTTCGTACAGAAAAGGGATTTACCCATCCTCTTCTAAAGTCGCTCGAGTGCAACCTGTTCCAAAAAAAGGCAAGAAAACTATCGCCCAATTGCCTTGCTTCCAATAATCTCCAAAGTCATGGAACGTGTAGTCAACCAGCAACTACTCAAGTACCTCGAGAGCAACAGAATAATCAGCGATAATCAATACGGCTTTCGCAAAGAGAGATCGACAGGAGATATATTGGCCTATGTCACTCATATATGGAGTAGGGCAATTGAAAACTACGGAGAGTCTCGAGCGATTGCGTTGGATATTTCAAAGGCATTCGACAGAGTTTGGCATGACGGACTGCTCAACAAACTGCCGTCCTTGGGACTGCCCGCCTCTCTCTGCAGCTGGCTGGCCAGTTTCCTTAAGAACCGATCCCTACATGTTGCAGTCGATGGACACATCTCGGACACATTCACCATCAACGCGGGCGTGCCTCAGGGCGCAATACTTTCACCAACTCTGTTCCTCATCTATATTAATGACCTGCTGATCGAAACGAATAATCCTGTTTACAGTTTTGCAGATGACAGTACCCTTGTCTCCCACTTTAGATCAGAAAAACCCTTACCAGCGACTGAGACTCATCACCGCAGACAGGAGCAGATTACAGCAATTAATCAAGACCTGGAGAAAGTTCAAACTTGGGGCGACCGAAATTTGGTCCAGTTCAATGCAGCAAAGACCCAAGCAGCAACGTTTACTAAGAGGGTCAATACAGCGGGCCCTGACATCATTATGGCAGGATCGACCATTCCTTCATCCTCGTCAATCGGTCTGCTGGGTGTCTCGGTCAACAGCAATATGTCATGGCATGACCATATTGCTAACATCGCAAAATCAGCCTCCCAGAAGCTTGGTGCGCTATTTCGCAACAAAAAACTATATACACCGCAGCAGTCGCTCTTGCTGTACAAAGCGCAAATAGGACCGTGCTTAGAATATTGCTCACATATCTGGGGTGCCGCACCAAAGCATACCCTAAAGCTGCTGGATTCCATTCAGAAGAGGGCTGTGCGTCTCGTCGGCGATCCGGAGTTGACCCGGAATCTGGATAGTCTGGAACATCGCAGACATGTGGCCGAGATGTCTCTGTTTTACAGATACTTTCACGGCAGATGTTCCCAGGATTTGGCCCGCATAATCCCGCCCCTGGCAACTCCTGTCAGACAGTCCCGACAGACGGCAGGAGCGCACCACTTCGTCGTACAACTAGAAACACTTAGAACATCGCTTTACCAGAACTCCTTTGTCTGGCGCACTGCATCACTGTGGAACTCACTTCCAGAACATCTGTTTCCCACTAATTACAACCTACAAATATTCAAGAACCGTGTCAATCAACATCTTCGCACACACACCGCTCGTCGAGCGCCATAGGATCTCCCGTTAGTGTGTGTGCCACAGCCATAAAAAAAAATAAATAAATAAAAAATTGTAAAATATGTAGGTCTAGCACGTAAAATAATTATTGAACATTGTATGTTGTAATAAAAAGACATGCGTTTTGGCATCTATTTTATGTTTCATTTATCTTCATCATTAAGATTTTTTCCCACCATTTCTTGAAAATTATTGTAGGATTTATTATACAGAGAGCTTAAAAGTATTAGTCCTTTAATGTCTTGAAAACTCATTGTATACTGTGTTCAATTTTCGTTGTTATTGCTCGATTATTTTGATAAGTAGAGAGATGCCGTTTTCGCAATCCTGGGCTTTATCATACTATGTACGGAAAAGTTAAGGTCTTTATATTTTTTTATCAATAATGAGTTGCAGTCGGTCAATTGTAGAAAAAAAGTAAAAAAAAGGCTCTAAGCGAACATTCTGGCAATTTTTCCTACGGCGCGGCGTAAAGTTAAATCTACGTATAAAAATATAAATAGATATATATAAAAAAAATTGTGTGTGCTTAAGACCACACGATAGAAGTGAAAACTTAAACAAGCGGGGTCAGTGTTTGTCAGAATTTCGATCTGAGTCTTCGCTGCGGAGGAAAAACGGTTATTTCCCCAAAATTCCCCTTGAATCAGTGCCCCGGTCCCCCCCCCCCATAAGGTCTAAGGTAACCCCCCCATGGGGCGCACCTACCATAAAAATTCAACCCCTTACCTCTTCCCGTTCTCCCGAAATCAATTAATTAACTTTTTCCTTCTTCCCCCTTCCCTGGCTAAACGGGGGGGGAGGGGGCGGTTACAGGGTCCTGTTTTCGTCCAGGATCTTCTTTTTTACCCCGGCGACATCCACTGAAAATTTCAGCCCTTTACCTATACGGGAACATCCTAGTAGAAGGAGCGTTACGTTACGTGACGGCTCAGTCTCATTCAACTCCCACAAAAAAAATGCTGAACGCGCCTAAAGAATTTTTCACTTTAAAAATTCTCACACGCCCGCAACAGCCAAATTCTACTTCGATAATTTTTATTTTTATTTTTTAACTTTTAATAAGATGACGCCTCTGGCATTCAAGAATTTCTATACAGGTAACCTTAGTGCGGTGTTGCCGGGAGGATATAAATCATTTTTCCTGAGAGCTTATGATTGATTTCATTTCAAAACGATTTATGAATGACTTGATGAGTCTAATCCTCGAGGTCAATGAATTGGAACAAATTTAATGTTTTTACCAAATAGTAAAGCCGCTCTGGGCGTTTCATGCGTAGTTGAATAAATCAACTTACATGATTGTGTTGGGAGCCCACGAATTGCTCCTCCATTGCTCTTGAATCAGCCCTATGTCAAACGTGTTCCTAGTGAAACGCTTATTAAGTACGCTAGAGGCAGCTTTAGAATGGGAGGTACACTTGGAGGCCTCTAATATGCCGGTGTGTTTTTTGGGACGGTTTTGATGTCGCCATCTTTACTTATCCTTACTGGGGTCCCTAGCACCCTCCAGCATGACAGGTCAAGATCGTTTTGAGCCTCTAGGAGAGTCAGGATTCTTTCGTTTGTATAATCCTGACTGTTTGGTTTGTTCTGGATAGTTGGGATGGATGATCCCGATTCTTATGCCCTCCATCCGCTTGGCTGAAGGTTGGTTTGGAAGCCTGTGAGGATCTTGAGGTTGGATTATTTCCTCCCTTCCCTTGACCCTTAGGCTTCTTTAGAAGTTTTCCTTCTGGAGTGTGTTCCTCCGATCGGGGCCTCTTTGTGTCTTTATTGGAGGATTCTCCGGGGGGATTTAATGGTTTCCTGGCCTTTTCCATGGCCTCTATCTATCCATCCCGCTTCTTAAGGGGTACTTAAACCTCTTTCTGGCTGCTCCGGAGAGTTTCAGGCCTCTTGGGTGCTGTATTTTGAGTTCACCCATGGGGTCCCTCACCTCTTCGTCGCTGCTTTTTAAGAGCTCTTGTTCAGCTCTTTCGTTTTCAGGATTGTCCTGAAGAGTTGATGGCAGTGATAAGGTGGGAGGGTCAAAACACTATGTCCTTTTTCCAAGGCTAGTTCGTCCATTCTAAGAAAAGTTCATAATTAATATGTTCAAGTTTAAAGAATTTACGTACCTGTATCTTTTCTCCGGTAAATGTCGCTTCACTACATTCCATATTTGATCTTTCATAAAGAGTTCTGAATATGGAATATTATTCCTATTTCGAAGCTATTCTACAAGAGACTGTTTTGTACAGCTTTGATTTTGAATTTTCTCAACCAGCCCACATTACCCATAATAATTAAGGAAGGTTCAATAAGATTTGGCAGCAATTGTTCACTAAACCACCTTTCAAAACAGAAATAGTTATTTATATATATTTTTTCAAAGTAGCAAAATATGATACATTTTTGTGAACATATAAAAAATATGAAATATTACGTAGGTATACTTAAAATTTAAATGATGTTACTACAAATAAATCCGAATGCTTTTTTAAACCTTGAACATACCTATATAGTAGGTAAATTATAATTTTTCTGTTTTTGATTTTATTTATCTAGTTTTGTTTAAAATCATTTTATTGCTCTGGGACATTTTAATTACCTTTCAAAATATTCATTATTCATTGAATCATGATAATCTCCTGATTTACTACCTGACTTGAAAATAAGATTCGCATTTTCAATAAATCCATCTTCACTGCCAGCATGTAAAATTATATACCGAACTCGTTCGCCAGATTTTTTCCAAATAGTTTTTAAAGAGTCATCTTGCCAACTTTTTCTAAATGCTCCTTTACTAAAAATCCATGTCTCATCTAATACTACAGGCTTTAACGAATAAGGATTATTCTTATTTTTCATGTATTCTCTTAAAAATACTTATCTTTTATGGGCGATGGATGGCTGTTCCATAAGAAACTTTCTGTTGGAAATTGTACACTTTCTCCATTTAAATTTTAATTTTTTCAAGTCAACACTTAAGGAACCCAATGATATCTGGGTACCATCAATATCCAGCAGTTGTTTTTGAAGTGTTTTTAGTGTTATATGTTCATCTTAAAAAAAAGAAAAGAAACATAAATAGAAATATAATTACTACAAAAATTAAAAATCTACTTGCTGCATACATAGCATAAACTCTTTTTCTTATGACATGCTGGTGGACCTTGTAGAGTGGAGTTCCTCGTGCTGAAACATGAGCAGCCTGTACTTTGACTCTATAGTTATGATCAGTTTCGATGCCCTTAGAAACCAATCTTTGTTTAGAGGACAAGGAAATATCTAAAGCATCTGCAACACGCTATAATAATACAATTATCAGATGCCTACAATATAACTTTATTAATAATATGAAGTAAAATATTTTTTCCCATATCATTGATACTTATTTAGGTCACTCCATGAGTATTATAAGCAACAATATTCTACAAAATACGATGACAATATTAAAGCGTGCTTTTTTATTTTGTCAGTATAGTCAGTAGTATTTCTAAACTACCATTTTTATGCTGGATCTGTCGTTTTTTAGATTGCGAAAAAGAAAGATAAAAGTAAAGAGGACGAACTGCGCATAAATAGAACTAAGAAGAGATTTATACCCATCAACCAGGCAGTGGTAAGTGAACCTTAAGTGTCAATAAGTCTATGATTTAAAAAAAAAATGTTAATCACCCCAAAATATTGTTAAACACCGACATAGTCCCAAGAGTAAACTTTCCGTGGTATTGATGCATCAGTGTCCGTGTGTGACTATGTATTTAAAAGAACACAGGTTTGATGGTTCGCCAAAATACTGACATTCGATGGATCGCGGAATGGTTGCGCTTAATTGTTGCAGGTTCGCTGAAATTTACGTCACTTTGACCGCCTGATAATAAGTTCTCGTCAATTAATCAATATTATTTATATAGCTAACATTAATATCAATATCAACCTATCAGCGCAAATCATTGAGTGTTTTCCAATTTACGCGAGACATGTCTATTTTAGCAACTGTATGATATTGAAGAGAATTACATTGACAAAATAAGAGGAATAACAAAAAGATTACCCGATTTCGTGCCTATGAAGAAGTTCTGGCCTGAATGGGAGGAAGGAATTCTCGAGCATCGCGCAGGGGAAGACGATATTCGGGACGCAAGAAGAACTGGCACTCGTAGGTGAGAATGAATGCGTCATTGTTTGATTTTCATTTACCTAATAAGAACATTAATTCAACTCTACCTCTAAATAAATAATTATTAGAAAAATACTTGGATCTGTGTTATAGCCTGGTTTGAGTTTATTTATGTCATTAATGCAAAACATTGCATTTTTTTAACCAAATTGTTTACTTTCAGCAGTAAGTAAATTACCTCGTTCCCATGTATCATAGGAGAGGTTTCCGACCTGATCCGTAAAGAAATCGGGATTTTCCTTAACTGATATTAGCAAGTCCCAGTCAGCAAGTTTATACATTCAATTTTATTCTCCTTATGGCCTATTTTACGTGTATAAAGGCGCACAACTTGCTTTGTATCTTAACGTATATTTTGTTTTAGCTCTTCCGGTATTTTGGACCTTCCGTTGGATACCCCTACCTTGAGCTCGCTGACCCAGTCGTTGCCCCACGAAGTCGCTACGTCCGGACCTGCGTACGCGTCCACGCCTACGAAGAGGCCTTTGCCAATGTGAGTTACTTTAATTTTTCGATACAAGTAAAAACATAAATTTTGTCATTACTAAGAACTTTTACGAATTCCAAGGCGCAGCTGGCTAGGAAATTAGCGCCTTGCCTGATTTGACTTCGCCTTGGCTATTAATAATTTTAGGAAATATTTTTTAATGAATTTATTTATTTCTCTCAACATTTACAATGATCAAGTCATTTTACAGGCACCATACTAGTCATTACACGGTTTCACATAAATATTGGAGAGTTTTGTATGCATATATTGTTGGAAAGTCCAAGTTAGCGATTTTTTTCTGTCTGGTATTACTATTCTTTATTGAGAATGGCAATTGTGAAAAAATAACAGGATAATTTATTTGATTCCATAGAATTTTGAAGAGATATAAGAAACATTCTTTTATGCGCCTAAATGGTTATATCCTTGTTTGAGCTTTACGTTGAATGTGTTCGATACTCGTACTCCCAATATCATAATGTGGAGACCATATCGGATTTCCATATTCTAATTTCGGCCACACAAGACAAAAAAAATAATTTCAATGCTTTTAATACTTCTGATGATGAACCCATTGTTCTGTTTACATTTTATTTATTAAGTGTAGAAGAAATATCTCAGTTTTTCCGGTTGCTGCGCCTAGTCAACATTATTAGAGCCATTCAGAGTTATAATCTCCAAAAACAATTTTGAGATCGGCGGCAAATAAAGCTCTGATTAACGCTTGACCATAAATTGCAACCAAGAACACTACTCAATAAATAGTCGGCCAGAAGCTCAGAAACGGACACACAATACCACTTTTAAGGACCAGTATTGACCCCTTTAAGGTATCATTAACGCTATATGTAGGATTGATTTTAAAGTGTGACATTGAAAATCAGTAAGCAAGACGTTGTAAATGAAATACATAAACCAGCCAGGAGGATATTTAAATGAAAACGAGTAATTGTAAAAGGGCTTTATGATCTTCTTCTTCATGCAGATTTAGTTGCAATGCAGCCATATGCGAAATTTAAGAAGGGTTACAGATATATTTTGGTTGCAATAAATGTATTTTCAAAATATGTGTGGGCCGAACCAGTAAAATCAAAAACTGGTAAAGATGTTACAACTATGAAAAAAATTTTAATCAATGTAGAAATTCACCCAAAAAATGTACAAACAGATAGAGGTTCTGAGTTCTTATGTTTCCACAACGTAATGAAACAATTTGAAATTAACCATTACAGCACATTTTCCAATTTAAAAGCTAGTATAGTAGAAAGAGTAAATAGGACATTAAAAATTGAATGTGGAAAATGTTTAGTATGCAAGGAAATTATAAATGGTTAGATATGTTGCAAGAAATAGTTGCAGATTACAACAACACAACACAATCCGTAACTGGGTTTAAACCTGTGAAAGTATCCAAGAAAAATGAGAAAGAACTGCTTTCAAAGGTCTTCCGACACATAAAATTGTGGATCCACAACCATCAAAATTCAAAATGGGTGATTCTGTAAGGATAAGCAAATATCGTGAAGTATTTTCTAAGGGATATACACCCAACTGGCCGAATGAATTATTTATTTAAAAAAAGTAATTATGACTAATCCAAAGACATACATATTACAAGATCATAGATATGATGAAGTTCAAGGCAGATTGTACCAAGAAGAGTTACAAAAAGTTAAACATTCAGACATGTATTTAGTGCAACAGATTCTAACACGAAAAGGAATCAATGTGTACGTCAAACGGCTTGGAATGGATAAGACTCATAATTCTTGGATATTAAAATCTGAAATATTGTAAAATATATTTTTAAATAAAACGCTTTTATTAATAATATTTTTTTTTTATTTTACATTTCACACTATAATACAAATATGCGTTATATAATATATAGGTTAACATACATATAGCCAGTAATAATGACATAGTTATTAATATTATAATAAGTCCTACATTAGGTTTACATTCATATGGTTTTGCGAACAAGTAATTCCACTCTTTGGGTTCGATATATGTTCCATCAGTAAAATACATTCTCAGCTTATATTGAATAGAAGTAGAATTTTTGATTAAACTATCCTCATTTTTATATACGTATAATCCATTGTTTAACGTCACGCTACTCTAAGCTGAGGGTCAAGTGTCATTGATTACATTGTTAACCGAGATAGAGAGATGAAAGTTTCGCGAATGTTAGGATCAACTTGTATGAACAAAATATTATTTAAAAATGCAGAGAGAAACAGTACAGCTGCTGGTGGAAAAGTCATTCTCAATATAATTATATATTTTCATAATTCATTCAATTTATACTCATTCGCAACTAAACTTTTTAGAATTTTATTTACATCATTTACTTCTTCATTACTCTCGGAATTATCGTCTAAAATATTTATATGTTTATGCCCCATGCCAAGGTCTGAAAGATCCTGGAATTATATAACGTTTATCATCGACTTTATTTTTTAATTGTGTGTGTGTGTGTGCATATCATGTAAGATTGAATAAAATATATTAATTTTTCGAAATTTAATTTCAAAGTGTTCAACATCTTTATAATCTTGTTTAGTAATTGAATTTTGAATAACATATTTATTTACACCTTTGCGCCTGTGCCGTAAAATCTCATAATTGGCTTTGCGCAAACTCATCTTTCATTCGTCCTAATACCGACTTATTTTTGATGATAAATATATTATTTTCATTGTAATCTCTGAATTTTCATGAATGCCTCTATAAAAATTGTCTGTTTTTACATGCAACACCAAACTATCTATCAGTGTATAATAAAGTTGCATTGTCACCATATTTACTTTTAATGCAATAATAATGAAAATCATATATTACAGTTTTTGATAATTCCAAGACTGCAAAACCAACATAAACGGGTTTGTTATAGGTTACTTTTACTCTCTCCATTTGAATTGCAACCAGGTTTTCAGTAAAATCCAATGAATTTTTGAGATTTGGTTTAGCAATTAAGGTCTCAGCACCCTGTTTTTTACCAATATTATTCCAAAGCGTTATTAGTCTTATATCCACTTCTTTATCAATATTTTCCAGCGGTATGCAGCATTATTAAGTAGTTTATAAAAATCCTTTTCCATTTTATTTTTAGACTTGTTTCGCATGTCAGTATTCAAATCGATATATGGTTTTAAAAATACGGACTGTTTAAATTTAATAACTCTATGATTCTGGTTAATTTGTAATCCATTTGGCAAGGCTTGTTTAAGGTTTTGATAATGATTGGCATATTTTTCTTTATTATTTAAATTACAAATCAATTTTTTATGTTTGGAATTAGGTGGGCAAATATTTTTTTGTCAAAAAGGAAGTTCATTATGTTTTTCATGTAAATTTTGAGGATATTTCATATCTACTTCGAATACATAACCATACTCTGCATCGTCTGATATTGGTAATAAATCTAGATACTCTATTTCTGTTTCTGTCATCCAACTGGACTCGCTTATAGGTAAACATTGGCTCATCCTGTGTCCATACAAATTAGTGGCATCTAAGTACATTATAGATGAAGTAGGTTTCACGTAATCAAAATTTGGAAGAACCAAGTTATTGGCTTCAGCAATGACATATACCACCTCTAACACCATTTTTAAAGAAATGTAACATCAGTTAACAATTCTAATTTTACGCTAGTATATTTTAACATTGCATCCCAACTTAAACCTGGGGAAGTATAATATTGTGCAGGATCTAATTTGTAAATGTTAAAAGATACATTTCGAAATGCTTCAAAAAAATCAGTTAATATAAGAATGTCAGATAATAAATATATTCTTACATAACCCTTCAAATTTTAACAATTAAATAAATTCCAAATTTGTATTGCTTTTTGATAATCTGAGGGATCTAACGGTTCATGTTTTAATTTATCATAAAAATGAACAATACTCATAATTTATCCATGGAATCTACGTAAGAATATGGATATACTCCTTTTTTCCTAATTTCGTTTGATTTGGTTGGATCTTGAAAACATTTATTAATTTCTATACATTAATTAGGTTCTAAACTTTCACCAAGTTTTTCTAATGAAGTGTTAGCAAAGCGAAAAGAGTCTAAAAATCTGATTTTAATAAAAATATTATTTATTTTTTTATCTGACCTATTTTTTCAGCCGAAATTGAAAATGAAATGTATTTTTCTTTAGTTTGTGCTAAAACATATTTTATCTTCTTCGCAACAAAGTTGTTTAATAAACAGGTGGGAATCGTAACCGATTGGATCATGAAAGAATATAGGAATAAAATATGGAATTTGGAAGTTTTAGTTACATATACTATGAGCTAAACCTCGATATTTCGCTGTTAAATGATCATGATCCCTTACTTTTTCATCCCCATGTTTAAATTGTTCCCAAAACTATAGGACAGCTAGTAGAATTCTTGAAATCTAATTTTTCCTCATTAGTTAAAGGAAGCATTGGAATCACATGTTTCAAATGATTATTATAAATTCGATGAACATGACCTTCAATTCGTTTATAAAATTCGTTAGCTGCATCGAGACCAAAATAGTGATCTACTAGCCGGGCCACCCCGCACCCCCCCCCCCCCCCCAAACCCTCCCCCCCAGCCCGAAACCCCCCCCCCCCCCCCCCCCCCCCCCCCCCCCCCCCCAAAACCATATTTTCTGGGTGCGCCACTGACTACTGACAAAGAATCATCATATGAACATTTAATGAAATAAGCAAAAGCATATGGTTCATGTTTGAAAGCATTTCTGGTATAAGAATTCATATAATTTACTGATTCTTTATAATGTAAAGGTTTTAAGAAACATTCAAAATCAGCATATATGACAAATGGAACCTTTAACTGTCTTTGGAAGTCGTTAAATTGAAGAATATTTTCTCGAACATTTTGACCATGTTTATTAACTTTTATTTCATTGATTGGATTTTTGTAAACAAATGATTACAATCATTCAAATGGTGAATGTAATTTATCCTTAGAAGTAAAATAAATCAAGCAACCATCGCAGAAATGTTTTTTTATGAGGTTTGCTATTAATTTGAAATGATACTAATCTAGACATGCCCTTAATCCAACAGTAATGGTTGATCTTCCCATCACTAACTAGAAGCAAGTTCACAGGTGTTGGAAATTTTCTAGTAGTATAATGCAGCGGACCCACTACTTCATATTTTGATTCATTATCTTCATAAACAGTTTCTAATCTGTAAACATTCACTGAAATCCTATTCCTTCAAAATTTAGATGTTCGAAGAAGTTTGGGTATGAATTTATTCTATCAACATTTCTGTAGGCAGGAAAGAAAGCATTTATAATACTCCATCAAAAACAGTACTGATCATGATTTTTAACGTTGATTATGGTTTTCTTATTTGCAATCTCTTTTGGTAAAGGAATATATGAGGATGCTCGCATTGGATTATATTTATTAACATTGACTTCTAAATATAAAAAATTTCTAAAGCTCAACCTGAACCATTTTCTGCAAATGTTGACGCTTTTTCCTTGATTATAGTTAAAAAAACTCGTCATATATACTACTAAGATCTGTGGTTGTTATAATAATCCTATTCTTAGTATTAAATGAGTTGGTTTGAATTGTTTCCTTGGATTGTAATAGGAATTGTCCAAATAGTTCCACATTAATCTTAACGCATCTATATTTCATTACTTGTTCAGATATTAGGTGAATGAACTTTTGCTTAATTTCAGTAAAAAAGTCTTCAATGCCTACAAACTTTTTCGATAGAAGCAACATAAACGATATAATCCCGTTTTTAAATGCGGATGTTATAACTTTCACATTTTCACTGTTTTTCTTAATTACTTCACTTTTATGAATGTTACGCGCGAACCTACGCGGCTGGCCAACTCTTCGCAAACTTTGATTGATTTAATAGTTGGTTACTCGCCGGAGATAGTTGGTGAGTCAAGGGTTTTGAGAATGGATGATATTTCGGATCACTGTCTAGTGAGTTGCGATTTAGTAATCTTTTTTAAACAAAAACCTGAACCTTTTTATAAAACCTTCAGAGATTTTTTTCTATTTAGTTATGATGATTTTCTTTACGATTTACGGCATATTAATTGAAATCATATATACATTTGATGATATTGATGATGGAATTTTTGAATACGAAGTTGACGGATCTGTATAACGTGCATGCACCATTTAAAAAGGCTAAAATTACAAAGCCACCAGCTCCATGGCTTACAGACAATTCGAGGGTCATGATGAAACTCCGAGATAAAGCTCTATTGAAGTATAAAAAAACCAAAAGTGATGTAGCTTGGAATTATTATAAACAACTTAGAAACTTAACGAACACAGCTGTCAAAGCTGAAAAAAGGCATACCTTCAACATGCATTTCGGACTGACCCGCGGAGTTTCTGGAAGACTATAAATTTTTTTAATATTTCCTCACAGGGTAATGATATTTCTCGTCATCTGGCCAAAAGCTTTTCCGCCGATTTATTCAATGCTTATTTTGTGAATAGTATTCTGATTTCTGCTGGTGGTGATTCATTGATCGCAATTATGTGAACAAATCTTGCTTTCGGTCCGATTCTCAACGCTTTGGATTTCAAGAGGTTTCGAACGCAGTTGTTGAAAAAATTTTAAACACCATTAAGAGCAGAGCTACAGGAGTTGACGGTATTAATATTAAAATGCTCCTATATGCCGTTCCTTTTATGTTGCCTTATCTTACTTTTATAATAAATAAAGGCATAACAACACATTAATATCCAAAAGGATGGAAAACGGCTAATATTTTACCAATTCCCAAAATTTTCAACTCCTCTGAAATTTCTCACTTTAGGCCAATAAGTATTCTCCCAACCGTGTCAGAAGTTTTAGAAAAAATAATTGCTGCTCAATTAAATGAATTCTTACTATTTAATGATATTCTACCTGTTACTCAGTCTGGTTTTCGTAAGGACCACAGTACAACAATAGCTAGCTTATGACGACAACAAGAGCTCCGTCTTGATTCTTCTCGATTACAGCAAGGCATTCGATACTCTGGATCATGTCATATTGAACACCAAATTAAGATTCTTCGGACTAGGAGACGGTGCTTTGACGTTTTTTAGTAATTATTTTAAAGATCGTCAACAAAAAACAACATTTGGTGGAATTTGTTCAATTTTTTTTTTGGGTTAATAGGGGTGTCGCTTAGGATAGCATTCTTGGTCCGCTAATTTTTACTATTTATACGGCTGATTTTCCTCAGCTTCTGAAGCACTGTAGTGTTCATCAGTATGCTGACAACACCCAGCTCCTTTTTTCTTTTAATTCTGATCAAACTGATCATGCAACAGAAGATATTAATGTAGATCTTCGATTGATGTCCAGGATCTCGAATGCTCATGGTCTCATTTTAAATGAATCTAAAACGCAACTTATGGTTGCCAATAGAAAAAGAATCTCATTAATTTGAGGGTGATGCTCAATGAAGTTTTGCTGCAGCCAACGCCTGTTTGCAAGAATCTTAGTGTATTGTTGGATAACGAATTAAGATTTAGCAGTCATGTATCGTCAATTATTCAAAAATCAATTTTTAAATTAAAATTGCTTTACGTTCACAAACCCGAATATTAAATTGAAATTGACGGACTCGATTAGTATTCCTAAGCACCGCACTGCACTGCCTTCTTCCACCGTTCATTTTCTTACAATGCATCCAGTCTCTTCAATTCATTCCCGACCTCAGTCAAGCGAGCCTCATCTCTTGAATCGTTTACTCGGTTATTAAAATTGCATTAAAAAGTAAGAGAGATCGATAATTTTGTTTTTAAATTACTGCATATCATATAGATGTAATATTGGTTAATAATAATATTTATTTTTTATTGTTAAATCATTTTTGCAACTATCCCTCTTCCGGGTGGTTGTATGAGCAGCTACGCTGAATACTGCCACCCATTTAACACAATTGATTGTATGTTTTATTTTTCGTAATATAAAGGCATTTTTATTTTATTTTTTTATTTATTTATTTATATATATATTAATACAGGCGATTAGTGCAGTCACATCATGCATTTTAATATTGATCATCATACGAAATAATTCGATGCACCGATAAACATAGTTAACACCCCCCCCGTGACATGCTACATGTGACTCGTACTCGGATGCGTCGAAGCACCTGCCTCGCGCAGCCTGATAAAGTTGACAATTCAGAAATACGTCCGATGTAGCAGATCCCTATTGCACTGTTGTCAAAAAATATATTAATATAGGTTTTTCTAATTTTTAGGGACGAGACGGTGATTGAAGTCATGCCTCCTGCGGCGAACGGCGTGGAGGTGCCTTCGATGACACCAACAAAAAAGAGAAAAACGTAAGTCCCTTAGAATGGGGCTGCATTAAAGCTGCCACAAATTTAGGATTTCAGAACTTCAGTTATTAATATTTGAACGGGAATGTGGCGGTCAAGATTGGTACTTGGAGTACCAATATTTGACCGTATGCCCTACGATAGATCGTGCGCATCTATCTTTACATTACCAGCCGTGATGATCTCCCAAAACTGATCTGCTTTTAATTAAATGCTATTTAGTGGGCAAGAAAAATTCACTAACACATTTTTTTATTTGTAATTATTTATTTTGATAGGGCCAAAGCGAGAATTGAAAAAACGCAACCGGCCGAAAAGCAAATGCAAAAAACTGGAGAAGAGATGGAAAAAATTGACGTTGAACAGCCAATACAAGAAGCCGTAATGGAGATGGAAAAAGCCGGCGAACAGCCAATACAGGAAGCAATATCGGAGAAGGAAAGAGATGAGGCTTTGCCTCCTCCGAGGTGTGTTATTTTTGTGCATTTTAGTTTATTTGAAATATAGACATAAAGTACTGGGGTACTAGGCGATATCTGGGAATCCATCCAAAATCTTCCAGGGAACATACTCTGGAATTTTATAGAAATATTTCAATTACGTATAAATGAATTCTTGCTCATATTTTTATCGGTATAGTCTGTATGTGTAGGTAGGCTGATTGAACGAAAAAATAATTCGGGTTCAAAAAAGGCCACGCTGGTGTCACTTTACCCATAAAAGGCAAATCTAAAAGAGTTTGTTACCAAAAATACTGTTGAATGCATGATGTGCTTTATCTTGGGTCCCCATGATTTTGATATTACTTAGCAGTATGGCATGGTCGATTATTTTCTATTACGAAAGGTAGACGATATTTTTTGTAAGGTTGGCATGCACAAATCATTAAAACGAAATTTATTTACGTTTCTATATTTACTTAGTGCACATTTGGCACTCCCGTTCTATGTAAATTGACTTTAGATTATATTAGCTTATACTCTATTTCGAAATCGTGCGGAGTAATAAAACCTACTTATAAATGCAAAACGCTAACAGAGTGGTCAAATAAATTTTTGTGATTTCTAAATATTTAGCCACAGCTGTTATAGCCTGCTGTATTATATTTTAACCATTCCACCCTGTTTTGTATGGCAATCCCGCTGCAAACAATAGGCTTTATTAGCAAAGGGGTCATTTTCTACCTGCAGTAGCGTACGTTTGGGTATTTAATTTAAAATACCTGTTTTACCTAAGTACTTTTATTTATTCACTTATTTATGTATATTCAAAAACAGTTAGTATTACTGTAACATTTTATCACATATAATATTTATATAATAAGGTATAGGAATTGCGATTTTGTGTAAACAGTTATGTAGAGAACTATGGTATATCATTTTCGTCGTCAGAAAAATCCGTCGAATCTTCGTCATGTTCCAAGAATATAATTAAAGACTCTACAATTAGGTCAATTAAATGGTCTAGTTTCCACATTTTTTCTTCTTCTTTTATAACATGCTCAATACACTTACGCCATTTTTCAGAATCGACATTTTTTAAAGATCACTCAAAGATAATTTTAACATCTTTCATTTCAAACGTCGTGTTTCTCCTTGCTACATAACTTTTTACTTGGGCCCAAACAAGTTCAAGGGGATTTAATTCGCAATGATACGGAGGCAGACGAAGAATAGTAATATTTCGTTTCTGTGCAATTTTGTCAACTACATACTCGGTGAAACGAGCTTTATTTGAGGACACTATGGACAACAGTTCCTTTTTCACCATACTTTCATCAAATGGTATGTTATTCTGTCTAAACCACTGAATAATATCCGCTTTTCTCCATGAATTAGTTGGTATTCTGTCAACTTTTCTGAAATGATAACTCGCATTGTCCATCACTATCACAGAATTAGGTGGAATGAGATCTAACATTTGTTCAAAATATTCTTCGAACACATCGCCATTCATGTCTTCATGATAATCGCCAGAATGATTTGACTCAAACATTAACAAACCGCCCTCAACAAAACCATCAACACTTCCAAGGTGTGTAATAATCAGTCGCTTTCCTTTCCCAGATGGTGGTTTTAGTCCGGTGGACCAGCCTTCTAAGAATTCTTGACGAAAACTTGAAATATTTTTGTCTTGCCAAATCTTCCCAACCCTATATCCTTCATTAAGTCATGTTTCGTCCAGATAATAAATCTTTCTATTCTCATTTCGAAACTGCTTTATCTGTCTTAAGTAATGTCTCCTCCAGCAAATAATTTCGTCTTTTTCGATTAGGAGCGATTTTCTGCTTTGTTTTTCCCAGCTGAAATTCATTTGTTTTAAAGTTGTCCACAATTTCTTCCTGCTTATCGTTGGAGACATATTTTGGTCTTGCTTCAAGGCTCCTAAAATTTTGTCGATGGTTGGTATTTCCTTATTAAAATGAAGGGAATGTACTGTTCTTCTAATTATAACTTTGTAGTCTTCATCGATAGGCACCGTCTTTCTTCCTGAAGATGGTATAGGTGGTTTTACAGCTCCACTTTTTCGTTCACACCTTATTTATATATCGAAGTTTTTGACCCGTCATTTGCGAACACATTTCCACCACAGTATCAACGCTATACAGAGGATTTTGATGTTTGAGGGCGTCATATACATTAAGAATAATATTCTTTTCGTTAACAGAAAATGGACATTTGCTCGCTCGTTTCACTGGAGAGAAAACAGAATTAGCCATTTTAATTGAAACTATGAAATGAAACAAACACACTGTGTCTTCTTCGGAAGAACAAATATAACTGAAAAATTACAATTACTTAAACTTTAGGGTATGCATACAAAAAATCGTCAAATTTGAATGTTTACAATAGTAATAAAAAAACCTAAGTGTGATAAATATAATGCTGGGAAAGTCCGAGTATTAGGACAGGTAAACGCTTAAAATATGTACGTATATGTACGCCTATGTATCAGCCATCAGAAAATGATTTATTACTTCGCATCATTTCGAAATAGAGTGTAGGAGGGGGAGCCCCCTCAGTTGACAGTCTAACTGAAAACCCAATACCTGGAGAAAGGAAATTACCTTCTCTGGCCGAATGCCTCTTAAATCTTGGGTGCGATACATACATGAAACACATTTGCATTAGTGCCTACCCAATAGTAAATAACTCATCTTTAGAGGTCGGTGATCCGCCTGCATGTCTGGATTCTGACAAATGTGGTTCTGACAACTCTTTTTTAGGGTAAAAAATGACACGAGCATTTGGACTTTGCTCTTTAAACATTCAGCCTATTTGAAATAAAATTGACGAACTTTTTGTTATTTCAGAAAGTTTAAATCATCCTGATATTGTTCTATTGCCAGAACATTGGCTTAAGCCAGAGGAGCCTTTATATGTTCCCGATTATTGTGTTGGCGCTGTAGGTCGAGTAGTGTGCCTGGGGATACAGTCGCCCTTGTGAGTGAGGGAGTCTCTTAGCCTTTTGACCACTTTGATACGTTTGATAACATGCTCGTTGAGAGGGAGTTTGAGTTCTCAATTTTACACTCCAGAGAATCATATTGCATTATAATATGCATTTATCGATCTCCTAGATGCAATCTCTACATATTTTTAGATCGACTGGAATCTCTCCTCTCAAAATTTTCATTAAAACATAAAATTATTTTAACTGGTGATATAAACATTGATTTTGAAGACATTAATAATCGTTCGACCTTGACACTACATAATTTATTCAACTCATTCAATATTAGCATGCATGTCCATCAATCCACTCATATAACAGACACATCATCTACTACAATTGATTACATTGCCTCTAACATCTGCGATGTTGTTCTTTGTGACGTTTTTGACCCGGTTTTATCAGACCATAATGCTATTGTAGCAAGTATTCCTCTAGCGTGTAATACCTTGTCGGTAGTGAGTAGATCAGGTTGGATTTACAACACACATGGATTCCAAATGTTTCGTGAGAGTTGCATTTCCTTCGATTGGAACTCTACATTGAATGCGGAGAATCCCTTGCAGTGCTTCCACGAGACGTTGGCCAATATTGCTAATATTTCCTTTCCGATTAGCTGTCTGAGAGCGGTGCAGGGATCGCAAACGGTGGTTGCCCAAGGACATTCGCACATCGTCGTCTAATCTAAGGTTTTGGAATACTGTACGGAACAAGTACCCAAATAATGAAATGGTCCGGTACAGGAAGTTATACAGGCAAGTTATCAAAAATGTAAAAAGATGTACTATTCCAAACGCTTGCATATTCATCATTTCAACAACCAACAAAAAGAATCTTGGTTCATTGTTGGTGAAATGACTGGGAGGGCTTCCAATAATACCTAAATATCCAACATTAAGGCAAGCGACCACAATAATTACTACTGCACAGTTGCTGAAAATCTGACTAGGGACTTGCACCCTGCAACTGACCCTCTATCTTTTCTCCCAAACGCCTGTATTCCTGAGACGTTTAATTTTCCTCCCACCACGCCTCAAGAAGTGGATGAAACTATCAAATCCATGAAAAACAGGAGGGCTGCTGGTGAGGATGGAATTTCCTTAAACATAATGGCTCAGTTATCAATGGATGCCATTGTTGCATCAGAGAACATCTTGTTCTCTGGTTGCGTTGTCCTGCGCCATTGATGTGTCATTTGGAGCAGGGATTTTTCCGTTTAGCCTGAGAGTTGCCAGGGTCATACCTCTCTACAAGAGAGGTGACCATGGTTCCGCGTCGAATGATAGGCCGATTTCTCTTGTTTCCACATTGTCAAAATTGATTGAAACCCTTGCTATTAAACGAATTACTTCTTTCCTAGTAAAACACAAGATAATAAATCAACACCAGTATGATTTTCAATAGGGTAAGAGTACATACATCTGCTGCAATGTTTGATCTCTTATCGAATTTATTTCGGGGTACCAACAGAGGGCCTCCTAAGGCGTTTGATTGCGTGAGCCACGGTATACTGTTGCGGAAATTATGGGTTTATGGCTTCCGTGGCGTGGCTTCTGAGTGGATTTAATCCTGTCTCTCGGATCATATTCATTTTTTATCTTTTGAGGGCGTTTCGTAAGCACCATGCGGTATCCCTCAGGGCTCTTCCTTGGGACCTACTTTGTTGCTAATCTTCATTAACGATCTTCTTTAGCTTAACTTGTCTGGTTCCATCACGGCTTTCGCGGATGATGCGTCTGTATCATGGGGTAGTCACGACGTAAACCAACTGATATGTCGTTCGACATTTATAAAATTAAGGAATGGTGCTCTCTGTCTAAACTTGTCGATTACTCACATTATTGGGTTTAACTGTATGGTAAACAACATTGAGATAGGTAATAATTTTATTACTTTTGTTGATAGTTCTAGGTTCCTTGGATTGATTTTGGACGACAGCCTAAAGTTTTAGCATCACATTCTAAAACTAAATAAAAAGTTGGCCTCTGGCTACTACTCTATTGGTATTACCTCTGAAGAATTGGGGAAGCACTTCGCTCGTATTTTGCGAATGTTGAATCACACCTCAGATATGCTCTTCCATTCTGGGGTGGCTGTTCAAAGTGTTTATTCCAATCGGTCTTCATCCTTCAGAAAAGAGTAATAAGAGACTTATGCAATGCCCATCCTAGAGCTCATTGCAAGCCTCTTTATTTCCGATAATATACTAACCCTTGCGTGCTTATTCATCTTAGAAACTGCTTATCTTACTCATAAAAACAAAACCGATTTGCCTAATCGCCAACAATCCATTATCCCTCGCCTGAGCCTCATTAGAGACTCCTTCATTTATAATGGCTTAAAGATATATAACTATCTAAGCTTGGAGGTGAAACGTATCCAATATCTTAAGATGTTTAGGAAGAAATTGAAAGAAGCTGTTGTCAGAGGCATTTTATGGCATTGACGAACTCTTTCAGCAGGATACTACTTAGATGTGCTAGGTATGCTAAGTATTATTTAGTATTCTGTTAAGTGTGGTACTTTTGTCCTTAGGGTATATAGTTCAGTCATCCAAGGTTCAGAGACGGCGTTTCCAGGAAAAAAATGTAGAAGTGTTTTTCTTATCGGTTCTTGATGTTGTTTGGGCTGCTGAATCCGAATCTGACGTTTGCCACCTCTCCAGGCGACGGCTTCACAGCGAAAATCGCAAAAAACCCTGAAATTTTAGTACCTTTTCAGTTTTTTTGACTATAACTCGAAAAATAAGCGTTTTTCGATCATGCAAACCATATACATAAAGTTGACAAAAATGATTTATATTTTTATTTGGATATATACAGTGAGTCATTTTTAGGACGCAACATAGGCATTATATATGCACCCGGTGTACCAACGTTTATTCAATAATTTTTAGATGTTGGTCTGTCATTATTGGTTTGACAGC
>MU184685.1:56179-67450 GCA_016904865.1 Pissodes strobi | reverse complement strand
AAAAAAAAAAAATGAAATCGGAAAATGTATCCCGCCATACGAAAATAAGAATTTACTATTCAGTGATAAGACCTATAATAACATATTGAGGCCGGCCATGTTAAGAGACAAAATCAACGTGTCGTCAAGTTGATATAGGAAGAGACCCCGGAAGGAAAACGCCCGCTGGGAAGACCAAGGATGCGGTGGAAAGGTAATATTGCAGCGGATTTACGGACTCTAAATATCGAACGAGCAGAGGATCTAATGATGGACCGCAGAAAGTGGAGGTAGATTGTAAAGTCAGCAAAGACCCACCCTGGGTTGTAATGCTACAGAGTTTTGAGGACGCTGCGTATGCGCTTCTGATATCCAATGTGGATTTTCCTGATACCAAAAGCGATTATTGTGCTTAACTACTCCATTTAAATAGAACGTAGCCTCATCCGAAAAAATTATATCCAGTGGAAAGTCAGTGTTGTCGGATGATATTTATCTTTCACTAAAAACCTTCGAATTGTATCCTGACTACGAGCCAATGAAACCGTTGAAGTATGAAGATTTTCAGCAAATTCTTATGCTATGTCCATGTTTTATCATCATCCAAAGCAACTGTCAGACTAGATTTGGGCCAATCACGTACCGTACCGTGTTCCTCAAATTTGTCAAATATTTTACTAACTGTCCCTTAGGAGATTTGGTTTTCGGGATATTTTGCATTAAATAAATCACACACTTCACCTTGACTTCTTATTTTATCTCCACATCCAAGTAGTATCAAAATTTCGATACGCTGCCTTTCCTACAATTATTTTTTGCTCTAGCAACAATAATAATGGTTAAAATTCTTTATCTGTTATTAATTTTTCCTAATAATCCCTCACTACAGTAGTTATTTTATAAGGCCCTAAAATCCTGGTTATTGCAAACATAAAACTTGTTTACCTGGTAAGGCTGGATTCCATTTTCATGAGCTTTTCAACGAGCCCCCACAAGACATAGGTTTCCATTTGAAGAAAAAAGTTGGGCTAACTGGGAGTTAGGAGGTTGGGATTTTTTTTTATTTACCCGAAAAATCGGTTTCCGTGTTTCAGCGGTTTTTGAAAACATTGCTTGCTCAAAAGATATGGCCATCCCTGCATAATCATCCTTCTGCATGTTATGATGATGCGGAACCTCAGCGGATTAACTATGTAATACCATTACTTACCTTATACCTTATATATTCACTGTGCTTGTGTTTTTTTTGCAGATAAAACGTTAAGGTTGAACCTATTGCCCGATTTCAGTTATTTAAAATATTTTGGTATTTTTGTAGCTCTGGCGAAAGGGAGATACGTTTTGCTGTATCCCGCTCTGAATTCCTCGGAGCTAGAAATAGTGGAAAAAGGACCTAAAGAATTTTTCTAGATATGTAAGAAATAACAATAATAATTCCAGTTTTGAGGGAATTGAATTTATTTTGACTACAAGAAGAAATTTTTGTTTTTAAGTGTAAAGACTATTGTTTTATTTGCGAATATTTGCTTACTTCACGCCATAGTTTTATATAATTTTAATATGAATATAATTCTTGTGTTTGTAATCTTCTGTTAATAATATTCAATTAAATTTAATTTGGATATTGTCATCTTATGGTAATTCATGTGTAATTTTATTTACTGTATTTCGCGATTTTATAAGAAACAAATAATCCGCAATTAAACTTGATGTTTTCGTCCATATCTCTTCTATTGATTTTAGTCCAACTTTTTAGAATCTCCGGTATTACCACAGATTTGATATTTTTCTATATATTAGAAAGATGAATATTAAAACCTGTTTATGTTCTATTAAAACTGAATTGAACTACCATACTGTAAATAGCGATTAATATTTCGCGTTTTCTTTGTAAAGCATGAGCGGCGTGATATATATTTAAAAATGTCAAATACTGTGGTAGATGACATTATATTATTATGTGGCCTGACCGGTACTATAGTAGATTTTGTTCCGATATGCAATGTCATTCTTTTGCATCCTTAACTGACACACTTTTACGGGGAGTAATAATGATTTTACCAAAAAAAGTCATGTATTTTCTTATTTTAACTGTCACTAGTCACATGCAAGTAAGGTTACGATGGGACCTGATCCCATATATATATAAACTAATATATCGCTAATCCAAACCAAAAATTGAAGCCACAACTAAAAGACGGAGCTATTTAAAACTCGCATAAGTCGGTCTTTGTCATTCAGTAAGTTCATACTGCGCAATCGTTAGAAACGCTCTGTGATTAGTTGAAAATATATGTAACAGCCAATAAAGTTATCCCCCTGATTGGCGGTAGTTTATTGGATTTCAATTATTGCCGCTTGCAGAGGTTATTTTTTAAAGCGGATATGCTTATTTGCTGTTTATTTTCAAAGCACAAACACTCTAAAAATGTCTAAAAACAGTTTTAAATTGAAATTACAATTTAATGTGCACAAGATACGATACGAATCACACGACACAATAAAACACAGATGGATCGATAAACGGAACACGGGTCGGGGCACGGCCACCTATACGACAACCAAATTGATGGTCGATTTATTTGTTTACATTAATATTTTTCAGTCAGTTTTTTCAATTATTTTATAACGTGTAGATATTATAATTATATTTCGAAACGGTTTCTTGTGGGAGATTCCATGTAAGCTACCTAGATGTCCTCATATTTAAGTAAAGTTGATGAAGAGAATGTCCACACTAAACGCAGAAAGATCAGATTGAATGTTGAGAAATGGAAAGGGGCTATTGCTGAAAGTTTGGATAGAGCAACTACTTACAACGAAATGAAGCAATATCTTTTACTGCGCTACATGAAGCTGATATCAAGATTAATGAACTCGAGGATGGATAGTTGAAAGGAAAAGGAAACTTGTCCTTTTTCTATTTAAATGAACCAGTTGAAGGGTACCCAAGTGTGCAAATGTCTGTGTTTCTGTCAGGTCAGAAGACTTGAAGTGTTTGTGGGAAATTTGTTCATTAAAAAAACATTGTGTTCGGACAAGTCTGATATAAAACTATCAGTACGTGCGGGTTGAGTATATTAAGTACTTTAGATAAAGTGCTTCATGAAGCCAAAATATTTTTGATTGGCAATAAAAATGAAGATGATATAACATCAACTATAGAACTGTAACTTTACTAACTATTGTATTTTGTAACTGTATGTGTATTTGGGCAACCCAAGATCTGTTGTGGCTCACATCTGTAGATTCCACTAGGCCAGAGGCTTAATCCCTTTCATATAATCGAATAGCTGTCTGGGGGTGGATAGTTTGTCTAGTTCTTTCCATTGCCAGACAGCATAAAACATGCTCCATTGTTTCTTTGCCCTCCAAGCACAAGCAGCATCCCGTTTCTTCGGAAAGCCGTATATCTTGTTCATGTGGCGAACTAACTATAGATAAGTACTTGTATTTTTACTAAAATGGCTTGCATGAAGATTAGAATTCAGCAGTGTCTGTCTAGAACAGCTAGTAAAATTGAGCTGCTTCGAAACCTTCGGTTTGCTTTTATTGTTGCAATACTTATTGGTTCATACAACTGCTTTGCATTTTATTCACAGTACTTATACAACATAGAAAAATCACTGCTTTTTGTATTTATATATGTGATATTTGTTTTACTTAACATGACTTAAGCTAATTAATCATTTTATTTTATCGTGTATTCTGTTATTGCTACTTAAAAAGATTGTGCTTGAGTAGGTACTGAATAGGTGAACTAACTAAAAAAACCATACACTATATATACCTTTTATTTTTTGTGACTCGTTTTACTCTGAGAAATCTACTTGAATACTTATACGTAAAATACTGCCTTTTGCAACTGCTTTGATCTTGGGCTACATATTTCATTTAACTGTAATCACATTTGTTTTTAACTAATCACATAGTTTATATTATTAATACATACATATTATCAAAAATGGAAATTATAAGCCAACAAGCATAATACAAAGCAATTATGTTATTCAGATATCCCGTTCATCTACTACTCGTAACTTTAGTTTATCCCTATCTTTGATATGATTTATTTATTTCATGTCTATATTTCTCATATTTATTTTTATAATTAATAAACTTGTGTCCAGTATTACCATATTGTCTTATTTTAAGATTAATAGGGAAGCACTAGGTAGTAGAAGGGCAAGATTTGCTGCTTCATGGCCTTGTATAGGTGGCCGTGGTCGGGGTCGGCCTCGGCCAGTTTAATGCGCGACAAACGGACCAATAAGAACGTTCCGTACAGAGCGTGCGCACAAACAACTTCCTGAACGACAAAGATAGACTTATGCAAAATTGATATTCCCGTCTTTTAGTGTTGACTTCATTTTCCACTCATTGGCCAAATGACGGTTTAGCAGTATATTTCTTTTTAAGTATATGCCTGATCCCTACTGCGAGATAGCAGCAAGAGTCTTCAAAACAGCAGTTAAAAGCTGTATAGATAAGCAATATCTAAACTGGTGGTTACAAACACCGGGACAACTACAGGCCAAACAGTTCATAAAACACGTTACCCCAAAATTCACGGCAGATCTACTTAAGGGGAGTCGCAAGACGATAAGAATATTAGTCAGCTGATGGGGACTGTAGAATCTACAGAGACATGGAAAAGATCGGCCTGCTGGCAGATAATAGCCGTTGCAGGTTCTGTCAGGAAGAGGAAACTCCAAAACACGTGTGGTGCGAGTGTGAGGCTCTGCAGGCTTAGGTATGCAAGGCTAGGAGAGACCAAACCAGGACCTGCAAGGTACAGGGTTATCCAACCAGGACTAGACAAGGCGATTTTTTTACTTTCCCGGTACTTTTATATAAAAAAAAACTGAAATAGCCATCTTATGTAATTTTCTCCCGCGAATTCGGATATGTTCAGCAAAAAACAATTGAACATCAAATAAAAGTGCTAGGGTTCACTTTGATATTTTTTTAAATGGGATGTCATGTTTTTCATGTGTGTATCCGATTTCTCATATAAATTTTGATCTAAAATGATGGATTTTTAATTAAATTACGCTTTTTTCTTCAGTTTTAAATTCGGAAAATGTTCGTCTACCGTACGATTAATACCTGATAGATGGATATCCGTTTCACCTGTTCAACCTTTAACCTGCTTTAAAGCGGCCGTCAGTCAGACCAAATAATCAACTTTCAAATTTCTATACTATATTTTTCACGAATTAGTTACAAATAATGGTAGTTTTTTGCAAATCTATTATTGATTACGTATAATAACAGTATATTAGAAAAAACTATAAATTAATTAACATATTAGAAAAAAAATTGGTGTGTGCTTAAGACCGCACGACAGAAGTGAAAACTTCAATAAGCGGGATCATCGTTTGTCAGAATTTCGATCCGAGCATTCGTTACATAGATACGGGCGTAAAACGGTTTTCCCCCCAAAAGTCCCCCTTAAATTAGAGCCCTGGTCCCCCCGTATGGCCTAAGGTGGCCCCCCATGGCCATACCATAAAAATTTCGACCCCGTACCTCTTCCTGTTCTCCCGAGATTAATTATTTAAATTTTTCCTTCTCCCCACTCTCCTGGCCAAACGGGGGGAGGTACGGGGTCCCATTTTCGTCCAGGATCTTCTTTTTACCCCGGCTTTTTTTGCTGAATATCCTCGAGACTTCTGTTCGGTCGTTGATAAACTACATTTTTTAAATGACCCCATAAAAATGTATCCATTGACGTGATATCGGGGCTATTTGGTGGCCAATGAATTATTCTGTTACGGATTGTAATGCTCATTTAAGTATGTTACCACTTCTCGAACTGCATGAGGCGGAGCACCATCCTGGTGCCAAATGATGTTTTTGTAGACTTGCAATGGCAATCTTTCCAAAAAATCCTCGATATCGTTTAAAGAAACTGAAGGTATCTTTGGCCTGTTAAAGAGCCACGATAAAATAGTGGTCCAATGATTCGATTTTCTAACATCACACACCAAACATTAAGTGAGCTCCTACCTTGAAACTTTATCATTTCATATCTATGAGGGTTAACTGCTGCCCGGTATCTTTTTCCGATTGTATACCCCCGAAATGACGCTTCGTCAGTCCATAGAATTTTATTATATAAATTATAATCTTCGTCTTGCTCTCTCATCAGCATTGAAGCAACACATCGAAATCGGAAGTTCTTTTTGATGTTGTGTTAAGTATTGAACGGGAAGGATGCAATATGGTTTTAGACCACATTTTTTTAGTTCTATGAACTGTTCCATTGCTTACTCTCCGGAGTCCTGGACCATACCTTACTTCTCGTACCGCTTGCGGAATAGAACTCTTCGGATTTATAGTAAAATATTGAACAATGGCTCGATTCCTTCTATTCTGTCTTTTCATCTTTTCTTGGCTTATCTTTCAATGTCTTGCTTTCTTCAAATAAGGTCTGAGAATTGTATCTACTGAAATGTGTCTCTGGAAACTCTCAAAAAATGTTCTTTGTGTTTGTCGAGCATTCTCTCCACTTTTGTAATATAATTTTATTACACTTAGTCTTTCTTCTAAATATTATTTCATTATTTGTAACTAATTCGTGAAAAACATAGTATAGAAATTTGAAAGTTGATTATTTGATCTGATTGACGGCCGCGTTAAAACAGGTTAAAGGTTGAACAGGTGAAACGGGTATCCATCTATCAGGTATTAATCGTACGGTAGACGAACATTTTCCGAATTTAAAATTGAAGAAAATAGTTATTTTCCCAACAAGTGCGCAAAGTGATACTTTTCGCGCACGCTCGTAGAAAAAAGGCGTTTTTGAATTAAAACTTCATCAATTTAGAACAAAATTTATATGAGAAATCGGATAAGCACATTAAAAATATGACATCCCATTTAAAAAAATATATTCAATTGTTTTTTGCTGAACATATCCGAATTCGCAGGAGAAAATTACATAAGATGGGTATTTCAGTTTTTTTTTTATAAAAGTACAGGGAAAGTCAAAAAATCGCCTTGTCTAGTTCTCGTTGGATATCCCTGTACATGGATGAACCGGTTCTCCATACAATAAACCTGCATAGGTTGCGGTGGCAGAGGCGGGTACCAGCGCCAACTCCCTTCAATTTTATTCTATTATACTGGTCACATTAATGACAAATACCCAAGTGCTGTCTCACCTTTAGGTTAAAATATTGTTACGTTTTTCCCGTGGGTTCTGAGATGTTCACAGATATTGGTAGTTTAGCAAGGATGGACTCTTCGGTGCCAAACTTCAGAAGGTTATGTCTGTTGTAAATAAAATTCGTGTTCTATGTCGGCTACTAACACTATGTGATGTAATTTAATTCATCCAAGTTAAAGTTCAATATCCATTTCTCCAAGTACTTCAGCTGTCTCACCGGTGACCGTACGTAAAACTACATTCTTCGATATGGGTACAACTTCTACTCTATTTGCTTTCTTGGACCTTATCAAAGATATCGCCGCACCAGTGTCAACAGTAATTGTCATGGCTCTTCCGCTGATCTTTCCTTTAATAGTTAGGCTGTCTGCGGTCTTCCTAGGCTTTTTATGGAGACGATCCTGGGGGCTTAATCTTATTTAGCCAACACCCGTCCCGCAATGTTGACTAATTGAAGGGTTCCTGATTTGACTTTAAGCTTCTGTCGTCCCTGGATGGAGATCTGGACCGTAGTTGTACTCGACAGTCTCTTTTGAAATGCCCAGTCCTGCCACATCTATAGCACTGATTTGCAATATTTCGGTTACCTGGTCTATCTTCAAGTGGCTCCCGGAATCTCCCAGTGGCTTGAAGAACTTTCTTCATAATTTCGCCCATCTCAGTTAATTCGCAGCTGTTCGTCGGTTTTTCTTCCTGGATGGATACAGCCCTTACTTTTGGCTTAGAAATGTTACAGGCCACCTCGATTTGTAGGGCTCTACCCAGAATTTCACTGCTGTTATCAAATTTGGCCAGACGTAGCATCTTCTGACTAGTGATGAGTAAATCAGGTAATTTTTTAAGTAAAAATACTAACAAAAACATTTTGAAATGTAAATATTTATCTCTCTTGATAATCTGATGCATTAGAATATTTTCCTATAATAAAATTTCATAAGTTTGAAGAAATATACATCAGCCACTGGATTGTACGTCCTTCTATGTATCTCACAACCAAAATGATTTTTGACAAACGTTTATAGAAAGTTTTCTCTCCATATTTCGAACCAACAATTTCGACCCCAGAATTAGGGGCAATATATCGACAAACAAAAATTGCGAAAAAAAACGCAAGACCGCAAGAGTCTTGCATGCTAGGTCTTGGTCTTGCAATACTAGGTCTTGGTCTTGCATGTCTTGCACTGCTTGGTCTTGCAGACTTGGAGCTGGTCTTGGTCTGGCTTTTTCTGCAAGGCCAAGACCAGCCTCGCTCATCACTACTTCTGACTTTCTGGATCTCTGATACCATCCTCAAAATATTGGGCACAAGTTCCTCTTGAAATTCTTCTGTTGCTCCCGGGTACGCCAATTGAATGAGACGTCTAACGTCTGCCTCAAGTTCTTGCAGGTTTTCACCAGGTTTCTAATGTCGAGACTTTTTGTGCCTGATGCAGTTGTCTTCTATGTTAGTCTCCAAATCGTCTCTCCAGGGCAGCTACAAATATGTCATATTTCCCTTATTGGCTGATGGGAATGTTCTTTAGTAGTTCCAGGGCCAGTGGCGTAGCTAGAAATGTGGGCGCCGATTGGCAAGCCTATCCGCTGGCGCCTAAAACAAACCTATATTTTGTGTCATAATACATCATAATATTAAACGTATATTTTTGAAGTGAAACTTCTTAACGCGCGCCGGGAGTAAAATTTGAAGGTCGCGATCCCGATACACGGCGGGCGAGCTGGCAGGGAACGAAAAACTGTCACGGACGTTTATTGTGATATCTTTGCTAGTTTACAAGATAAAAGTACGGGATTTGCTCTATTACCTTGTCAAGACATAAGCGAAACTTTTATGAAGAATAGTTTTTTTTTCATTTAGGCCTTCCCTTTTTGTTAATTGAGTGATATATTTAAAAAATAAAACAACTTTTTAACCAAATCCGTTAAGATATGTATAAGGCTAGGGCGTATAAATATTGTGATATCTTTGTTAGTTTACAAGATAAAAATATGGGGTTTTCTCTATTACCTTGTCAAGACATAAGCGAAACTTTTATGGAGAATAGTTTTTTCTTCATTTAAGCCTTCCCTTTTTGTTAATTGAGTGATATATTTAAAAAAAAACTACTTTTTGACCAAATCCCAGGCTAGGACGTTTAAGTTTAAGAAGTTTCACTTCTGATATGCGCCCATAGTGCACACGCTTTTTTTTATTTACAGGAATATGAATATAAAATATATAAACGGCAACCAACCAACAGGTACATACATATTTAAATATAAACGTTAGCTAAACATCTGTAACCTTAATTAAATAATTAAACATTGGAGTCTTTCTTCGGTTTTAAATCGACGTAAATTGATCGATTATTTGATCAAAATTAATTTTTGGACACATTCATTTTCTATGCTTAGTATTGCTAGGCTATTTAGACTTGTCTGGCTAATGGTACCTCCTAAATACGAAACTCTAAAAAAACACATTCTTTTTACGACCGAAATTTTCGGAATTATCTTTGAAGTCTCAGCGTTTTTAAAAATTTGCATGTACCAAATGCCGCCGTACCGGGATGCATATTTACACATCCTAACATACGACGGCACCAGGGTGCTGAAATCGGTTAAGTTTTGTAAGCGTGTGTAGCGCTACAAAAGCTATCGCGCCATGTCTTCGTGATGCAATTAATTTGCGGCAAGAGCCCTCGTGGTCAGCGTGTTCCAGGTGCCCAAATCAGTGAGCTTTTGTAGCGCTACAAACGCTTAGAAAACCTAACCGATTTCAGCACCCTGGTGCATTGTATGTGAGGATGTGTAAATATGCCGCCGGGATATATCTTTTTATTCCACATAGAATAAATAATAAATACCTGACACAAAATGTATTGGTTGGGTAAAAAGTTTAATAAATATTTTGGTCTTTGATTGTATTATAATTTAATTAATTTAAAAACTCAGTTAAGCTCATGAGCATTGTTAGCATTAGCATATTTATAAATTCGGAGCGGCGCCTAATTTCACTTGGCGCCGTGGGGCCTTGCCCCCCCTGGCCCACCCGGTAGCTACGCCACTGTCCAGGGCAGATCCACGAGGCGCTACCACTAGTGACGTGGCCATTTCTTCTTTATTCCAACCGTTGGCAACAGCAGCGGCTTCAAGTTGTCCAGGATGTTTGACCGTCATACGTTGGAGGTTTGATATTCTGCCCCGTGGCGAATTCTCTCTCGGTGAGTCCTTGATTTTTATTACGGTCACTTCTGCTTGTAGATATCTCATTTCTTGCTGTACGTTTCCTACTTCTTTTTGTACACTGCCACCTTTTTGTACATGTCCAAATTCTTTTTGCACATTTCCAACTTCTTTTTGTACATGTACAACTTTGTTTTGTACATTTGCAACTTCTTTTTCTACAGTTCCAATTTCTTTTTGTATATTGTTTACTTCTTTTTTAAATTTCTCATTTTGCCCGTCGAATATTTTCTGTAATTTTCCCTGCTTGCTGACAATTACATCCAGTATCCATTTCTAAAGCTGATCCTGTTCTATTTGTCTTTTATCTTCTTGGTCTTGTAAAATTTACAGAAGCCGGTCCTTTTCTGCTTACATTCATTCTTTTCCCGATCTGCTTACCTTTATCTTCTTGACCTTGAACATTTTTCTGAAGCCGGTCCTGTTCATGTTCTGTTTGCCTTTTACGTTCATCCTCTTCCCGATCCGCTCGCCTCGCAGCATTTAGATTTCGGCCAACATTTTATTCATTTGCTCCATTTTTACCGTTTGTTACCTTGTATTGACCATAGAATGTTATAAAATGATCAAGAATTCACCAATCAAAACGGTCTCGTTGACATACGACATGTGCCCTCTTCTCTCCTCGAAGAACACTTCACAAATCCCGTGCTTTCCAATTCTACTTCCGACACCAAATGTTCCGTTTTTCCCGTGGGTTCTGACAAAATTACAACTTTTACTATTTAATACTCTCCTTATTCTTTTTCACTGTATACAATTAAACACACTAAACTACTCTTATAACTTTACAATTCAACACTAAATGATTTGCTAAAGGTGGAATTCCCTCCGAGCGATAGCTGCGAAGATCGTTCAGCGATCGTCGCTGCGACGATCGCGCTGAGACTGATACT
>MU184685.1:26656-46565 GCA_016904865.1 Pissodes strobi | reverse complement strand
TTTAAATAAATTTTGGGTAATTCCACTATTATTGATATCTTTAAAACGGTCAAAGCTACAAAGTTGATTAAATTAGAAAGTTGCCATTATTGATGCCTTTTCAAGATCGATTTGCAGTGTTGTTAAATTCTTGTTAGATTCTGAGATAGCAACGTGGTATCACCTAAAAATGACAAACGTACAGCAAATTTTTTTTTCAATTTCCTATGAAAATATTTTTACAACTTTGCTCAGTTTCACTTGATTTTTCAACCGGCCGGCATTCAGTAGGTCTTTCGGTACGAGTCCATACAATCTCCTGAATACATCTCTGACTCTAGAAAGCCACGCGAATCAATCGGACACTTACGCAGCGCATCGGTCATCTCCAGTTGTCACTTGATATAAAAGAATGTGGCTGAATTACATCAAAGGATTTACCGCTGAGTGAACTTACTAGCAGCGAATAACAACTTAATATTCGCTGTTACTAGTTTACATATACTTTGCTTATAATAATTAGACTTACTTGAAATAGGAAATTCCGGGTATTTTGCCTCTATTACTACAAAACACAACCTTACACTTTCGGGATTCTATTTTGGTAGCATCGCCCATTGTTTATGTGCGTATTGTTCAATTTAAACGAAAATCAAAATAGGGTACGCACAAACCACAAACGTGAACCACTAAACTAAAACTAATTAAGCAACTACAGATACTAGGTCCAAAGAAAGTAAAAAAAGTAAAAACTGGAATTATTAACTCAAAACGCCGCGCCGTCAACACGCAAACATGTCAAAGACAAAAGCCAAGTTCGATCCTGACCGACGCCTGCTGAGACGGCAAGTGTTTTAGTGCGCATGACAAAACGGTATCTTCTTTATTTACGTTTTTCCATTTAGTGTCGATTTTGTAATGCGCAGAAACCTGTTTTTTCGCCCATAGGTTGCCACTTTTGAATAGTGCGACAGGCGGCTATTGCTTATCCACTCCTATACAAATCAATGTTCTGTATGCGCATGTACAAGCACAAATGGTATAATTGTCATAATCAAAACACCATCAGCCGATTTCAGGTGATCAGATGTCATGAGCTTAATAGTTATTTATGCAACAAGTGTGACGGCTCATGCGAGAATCACATGAATAAAAAAGGGGTACTTTACACAGTAGTCTCATACAAAAAATTTTCTACTACCGAAAAATATGAAAAGAAAAATTAAATTAGTTTACGCACTAGTGCGTAAAAAATTACTTTACGCACTAGTGTGTAAAATAAATTATTTTACGCACTATACTAAAAGTAAAAAAATACGTCAGATTAACTTTACGCATTAGTGCGTAAAGTAATTTATTTTACGCATTGCATAAAAAAGTACGAACCTTAGAGAGTGCGTAAAAGAAGTATTTTACGCACGGTAGTAGAAAATAGTATATTACATAACAAATATTGAAAGTACAAGTTTTAAAACGAGTTTATTTACGACGAGACGTTAGCCAAGGGCGAAAATCCTCTGAAGTTGAAAACGTACTTTCCCAGGAGTAATGTACCGGGTGGCTCGAATTCGAGTCCATGCATGGGCAACTCGAAAACCGTAAGAGATACAGTGTTAGTCAAATTAGGGCAAAATTGTGCATTTAAGTGCCCAACAATATGCCGTTTAGAAAGTATTAAAATTCCTAGTATTTCCGGAAAAAAAGCGAAATATTGAAAAATCGTATTATTTTTTCCTGAGTTTATTTAAAAATGGATTTCAAATTGACTTGCACTTTTTCATTGCCACTTTTTCCGCCCTATCCAATAAATCGTATCCAGTTTGGAATCCTTCGTTAAAAAATATGTGCCTCATCTTTATAAAAACACAACTGAAGTGAAACTTGTAAAATAGATATTAGAAATTGAGTTTTTATTTTATTTTTAACCTTTTTTTCTCAACTTATTTTGCCCCCGGTTTAGTCACTATTTTTTTTAAGTTTTTTTCGCCGAAAACCGCGTTTCTCTAATTGTTTTTTCTTTATTTCGCTAAAGAAGTTTCACTTAAAAAATTAAATTATGTATAATATTTAAAAAAAATGAAGGAAGATGATGACACCTTGAAGGCGAAACGTCGGATTCTAAACTGGATACCACCATTGGATAGAGAGAAAAAAGTGACAATTCAAAAGTGCAGTTTAATTTGAAATCCGATTTTAAATAAGCTCAGAAAAAAAAAACAATTTTTTTCTTCAAACGTCAGTAAATCCATCATTACTCGACTGTGTAGGCGGCAGTGAAGTTTCGTTTTTCCTCCGCCGGAGCTTTACTTTTCACTTTTCCGCCGGCGGCGGCGGAGGTAAAAGTGTTGTCATATCAACATAGATACAATATAAACAAACATCAAAATAAGCGTCAACAACTCAAGAGTTATTAAACTAAAATTTGTATTTATCACTCAATTTGTGACTGCATTTCTAAAAATCTCTAATTTAGGAACAAATTGGTTATTATTTGATCGAACTTACTCAATAACTGCTTATCAATACGGAACTAAAACGCAATCGAAGACGCAATTTTAAAATAGTATATTATTTTATATGGAGGAAAAGTAACTTTTCCTCCAAATAAAATATGCTGTTTTTTCTTCAAATGTCGACAAATTAATGCAAAAACATCTCTTTTTAATAGTAATAATATCTAATTATTATTAACGATAAATCGGTTCGCAAGGCGGCTTAGACCACGGTCGTAGGTGGCCTTGCTTAGACCGGTGTCGGTGAATATAATGTAACATAAAGCTGTCAGTGGACACTGTCAACAATAATTATTTTTTTTAAATAGCGTCTCCGATTGCGTTTTAATTCCGTAGTGATAAGCAGTTATCGAGTCAGTTCGATTAAATAATAATCAATTTGTTCCTAAATTAGTGATTTTTAGAAATGCAGTCACAAATTGAGTGATAAATACAAATTGTAGTTTAATAAATCTTGAGTTGTTGACGCTTATTTTGTTGTCTGTTTGTATTGTATCTATGTTGCTATGACAACACTTTTACCTCCGCCGGCGGAAAAGTGAAAAGTAAAACTCCGGCGGAGGAAAAACGAAACTTCACGGCCGCCTACACAGTCGAGTAATGACGGATTTACTGACGTTTGAAGAAAAAAATAATTATTGTTGACAGTGTCCACTGACAGCTTTATGTGACATTACCATATCAACAAACTGAGCCTATTCACTGACACCGCACCGGTCTAAGCCGCCTTGCGAACCCACTTATCTTTAATAATAATTATTATTACTATTAAAAAGAGACGTTTTGCGTTAATTTGTCGACATTTGAAGAAAAAACAGCATATTTTATTTGGAGGAAAAGTTACTTTTCCTCCATATAAAATAATATACTATTTACAGCCGCGCGCAAAATAACTAATTACTACATTCAACTGAAAATCGACGAATGCCGCGGATTCATTATTTACGCTCTAGAGCGTACATGGAAAAGAAAATTCTCACTTTTTCCGTCGAGTGTGCTATGAATAGCCATGGCAGCCGAAAATAAATAAATGACAGTCCTGCGTTTGTTACAATTTTTGCTCGCACTCCTGTCCTAAATATAATATGTCATTTGCAAATTTCAGAATAAATATAGAGAAAAATGTTCATTTAGTTTTTAAAAATGCGGCTGTAGAAAAAGTTCTGTGTGTTTTTCGAGCGCAAAAATAAGATTACCGTTTTCGAAAGATTACCGCGCTCCGTTGCGCGTCGCGCGGTAACAATGTTTCTCAAGCGGCGATCCGTTACCTTACGCTCTAAAAACACAAATAACTATATTTCAGTATTTCGATTTTTTCCGAATATATCTGGATATACTCGAAATTTTGAAACTTTCTAAACGGCATATTATTAGGCACCTAAATGCGCAATTTTGCCCTCATTTGACCGACACCGTATGTCTTACTGTTTTCGAGTTCCCCATGCATAGACTCGAATTCAAGCCACCCTGTGCACTATTTTTCCTAGAAAACGATTATTTATACCACCCGCGTGTTGAAATTCACTTTGCAATACGTGTATTGAAAAGTACTTACCGCGCCATTGTAACGTGCTAGCTTTCACTTTTGAACCACGCAAGAATTGGCGATTTTTCCTTATGAATCCATGTGAAGATTATATATCTTATGGGGTTTTCTTGACAAAATGGTGCAGCTTATTTGTGTGGCTTATTTTATCATTTACTATCACCCAGTGGCGGCTCGTGGCTTTGAAAAGTGGGGAAGAGCTATCGATAACGACAGAAGGAACAGCGCCGCAGGCGAAAAATTTTGGGGGTCCACGCCCAAACTGCCAAAATCATTTAATATTTATTACCGGTATTTTTTAGGAAAAGCATCAAAAAATAAAATATATTCATATTGTATTAGCAACAAAATGATTTGTCTCATGTCTCATCACATGTCTACACTAAAACTAGAATATATAGAAAATATCTCTTGTATAATACTATAATGGATCAACCGTGGAATGTAAATAAAAAATAATTCCAAGAATTCACGGCGGAATGTCCCCTAATAAACTCGCAATAAACGAATCAACGTGCTTTCGCGTTGATCTGAGAATGGAAGTGCTACACGCCAGCTCTTCCAATCATTGCAACCCAAACAAATGTACGACCATTACGACGTCATCGTTGTCATGGCAACCAACTAGTTGCGCTTATACTTTTGATGACTCGACGGCTCTCGAGCGATACCTCTTCCTTAAAGGTCTACACAAATGATAATGAGATTGTCACTGCTATCGGCGCGTACGCGAAAAGAAATAGACATTTTCATGTGGGTTCACCTCTGTTCTATTCGACAGTGGAGTTAACGGGCAATGTGCAGGTGGCGAGATTCTTGTTCTTGTTTCATGAAGCATTGATTTTAATATTTGAAAATAATTGAATTATTAGTTATTAGGGGGGTAACGGGAAACAGATTATTCCTAAACTAAGAAACTTTTATCATTGAATCTTAAAATATATTATTTTATTGATGAATGAATTAATTGTATTTTTTTAAATTACATTTTCTTGAGGAAGTGGCACTTCCCCTACTTCCGCTGAATAGCCGCCACTGCTATCACCCACCATAATGAGCAGAGATCGAATTGTCGATCCGAACGACGAAATTGTAATGACCTCTACCGCCCGATGAATGAAGTGCTGAAAGTGAATTGCAGTTGCCTTCTACCCGAACTTCAAAACCAAGATCGTCTGGGTTATCTTTATCGTTACTTTTGCACGTTTCCCTAATGAATAGCGGGTCGAATGGTTATTTCCTTTTAGCTAGGTCGAGTGATTAATTAAGATAGGATTTGGTAAATCAAAGTTCTGTGTTTTCCTTTCGAAATCGCTTTAGATAAATTATTGGGTATGACAGCTCGTGGCCACGTGACGGGTGAATATACTCTTATTCGCCCGTCGTAGTTTGTAGTGGGAATATTGGAAGGAAGCGTCTCTTTCCGGGGAGTTTTTTGTTTTACCTCATGGGATTGTTCCAACCGACCGATTTTTAGAGTCTCAGGCCTTATTTTGCCTTACGTTGGTTAGTTTTGTTTGTTAGTGCCTGGAACTCGCCCCGTAACTGGGATTTAATGCTGCTTTAGGTAGGTCAGTGAATTTGCTTTTTTTGTCTCTCTACTACGAATGGCGCCATTTTGGGACGCCGTGCGTGGATTTTAATTGCGTCTTAATTCTTTACAGAAGCCTCCTTGTCCGTCCACGACCTACCTGAGCGTTCCAACGATCGAGTCGTATAGCAACCCTTTACAGGTAATTTCTTTTTTTACTGTTTTCACTTGAGATATATATTTTTAATTGTCTGAGCTTAAATGTCCTTTGATAATGAGTTACAGGCATTCAGTATTCACTTGAATACTTTGATGTTCTACAGGGTTCAACCGTAGGTGTACTTAGACGTAGGGGATCGGCAGGGTTTCATTTACGAGACCTTCAAGCTCAGTCATTAGGCCACGCCAATCTGGTCTCTGGATTGTGACTTGCTCCGGACGCCGAGAGTCCTTCGTTATAGGAAGTATATGAAGAAGCCATCAACTGAATGTGCGCTACACTGAGGAAAATGGCTCAAATTAATGTTTTTTTTTTGGACCTTGCGGCGTCGTTTTACCATTATATAACGTTGCATATCGAATATTAAAATGTTGTAGTTTAGAATCACGTTAAAATTATGCCAATAAAAATCGTTACATTACGCTTAAAAGTATAGCGACTATACAAGATAAATTGACTGAAAATGAACAATAATACTAGTTTGGTTATACGAGTTGTACCTATATAAAGCAAATATACAATAAATGTATAATGGCAAATCAAATATTTCATAGCATAATGGTGATCACCTAGCTAATTGCGGACTATTTACTGTTATACGACTGTTGTATACCAATAAAGTTACCGATTGTTGATCGTAATCTTTATGGTGCATAGCTCACCATTTGCTATTTCAATGGCTGCCGCTGCGGCTGAATCCACGCCAAATAGCAAGAAGACAAAGCAGAGTGACGGCTGACGCAAACAATTTGCCGATTATTTACTACTTGATTCAATAAGGAAATTAAATACCAATCCCAAGTAGGAAATTAAAGATAGGAGAGAATCCACCAAAGAATATGCAGGTATGTATATCTTAGGTTAACAAATATATCATGCGTTTTCAAACTCATCACTTGTTTACGTTTTGTCAATCAAAAACTCGTTGTTTTTAGGTCCTGTATTCTACGAATATCTAATTATTTTACCATACAAACGATGATATATGCGTGTAAGAGATATGGATTACTTCCTATACTATAACATTTGAATTAACACACGAAGGGTGCCTCGAGTGAATCAAAAGTTTGAAAAAACCAATAAGGTAAGCTATTTTCTATTTAAGTAGCAACCATTGTGTAGTCAATTCATGTTAATAGACCACAGGTGTACTCCTAATGTGTGACCATGCACCTAAAAAATTTTAATTGACATGTTCAATTTTAGCGTATAGTGGACTCGATTACATCAAGATGAGAATATCCAGGACCCCTACTGAAGTAATACCACAAACATAATGTTTGCCAACGCCATGAGATATAGTTTAAATTTAATATAACTATACAACAAAATATGTACGGTGCACATGCAAGTTGAATGCTGGTTAATCAATATTTGAATATTAGCTATTCTACCCGTCATATAGTGGATATACAATCAACCATATACGGTCCATAATATGCAAGTTGAATACTGGTTAAGCAATATTTGCATATTAGCAATTGGATTACAATTAACTAATATATGGTGTATATGCAGGTTGAATAATGGTTACGCAATTGCTGTATTAACATTAGATAAAATAAAATAAGTAAGTAGTCTTAGGTATTAACGGTATACAGGCCCTATTTGAAAGCAGGATAAAATATGCGTACGGCTATATCACAAAAACTTAAATTATATGATTATTTAATAATCGGTATATAAATGGAAGATAACCTTTAAAGCAGATAAATTATAAGAAATATTTAAGTAATTGTATAATCGTCATAGTTTAGCGATATTAGTTTCAGAAAAACCGCTTATATATTGGCCGAAAACAGTTAATTTGTCACAAATAGTATTCAAGTTTTGTATTATGGTCATTCGATTTTTGTATAGTGGCTAATTTTTATCTCTCAGTGTAGCTGCTAGGGCGGTATTATATACAATTTTGCCATTTAAAATCGTTTTAAACAGATTTTAGAAGATAAAAAAACATATTTTAAATTAAACGAACCGGCGAAAGTATTATTTATTAATTATTTAAAACTTTGTTATTAAACCTAATTTTTATTCTATGAACAAACTAAAATGAAAATGTATAGGCAACGGCCATAGCACGTTGAAAATACCAGTTCTCGTCCGATCACTGAAGTTAAGCAACGTCGGGCGTGGTTAGTACTTGGATGGGAGACCGCTTGGGAACACAAAGTGCTGTTGTCATTTTTTTTACAACCGATGTCGTTATGTTATAGGATATGTTTACACATCAGTGTCTCGAGTACTAGCAGACTCGTTTTTTTTTAAACTTTGAGCATCTTCACTATCTGCTACCAATAATTGAAGAATCAACAGATTTATTGACGTTCAACAATTTGAATTAAAATATTTCATCAAAAAGCTGCACCGGCGACGCAGTCAAAAGGTTTCATGAGAAGGATACATGGATGAAATATCTCGCAAAACAGTAGTCTTCGTGAGCGGTCCAAAAGACGGAAAACAAAACCACTCCGAGAAAATTCAACACCATCACAGGAGTTAACATGCCGTTTAAATGAGCTACAGATCATGTGGTAACTTGTTCGAATCTAAAGTTCTCAAAACTATTAGTAAGCCAAAATTTTTAAAAACAAAGACAATCAAAATAATTTACATTTAGAGTTAAATGCTGATGAAGTATTAGCTCTAATAATAATTGTAGAAGCTAATTTGTTAAAGCATCAGTATACAATTGCAACTTATATCCTTCGTACCACAAAGTATTGGAGGCTAAAAAAAATTATCTCAATTAGGGCTGGACGATTATTAAAAGTAATAATCGATGTTCGATTAATTGTAATAATCAATTATTAATCGATATATTCGCTTAATCGATTCGTCAAAATAGTCGATTAAAAGAATCGAATAATCAGATATTTTGCTCACCCCTAATCCCATAATATTGTAGTAAGTGAACCAGAAGCTGAAACTTCGGTAGAATCATTGCACCATACTGGTGCAAGACTAATGTTATTACAAAAAGAGGTAATAAATACTTTGGCTGAATCAGCAGATAAAATGAATAATTTAGTTTTAGTCAGAATACTGGAAGTAAGGTTGCGAGAGTGTCGACAGTCGAGAACACAAATCAAATCAAATCAAATCAAATCATTTATTCACCACCATGTTACAAAGAATAACACAGGTTTCGTCACAATAAGGCTGTAGTAATATTACATTTCAAAGATATAAAACAAAACGTAACAAGAATTAAACTGACAAAAATAGAACAGTGGTTCAGTGACCATCAAATATACGGATACACAAACATTTAAGTTTATAGAAATATCCACACATATATAAAACTATAACGCGCACCGTTAAAGGACATATAGGTGCCTATAAAATAAAATAAAATAAAAAAAAACAAAAGAACGCATCTAAAATTGTCACAAACTCCTGTAAGTACATATTATATACGTAATACAATGGCACAATCTGGATGCCGGCGCGACATTTAATTATTCTACATGTTGCAGATAAGCTGTGAATTCCACAATACTATAAAAAGTCTCGGATAAAAGAAGCTTTTTAATTTTTTTCTTAAAGGATTGAGGCGGGTTTATGTTTCTTATGGTCTCAGGCAACATATTGTAGAGTTTGCTGCCACAATATACCGGAGTTTTCTTATAAGCCTCACGATTATGTCTATCTAGATAGATATTATTTCTACTCCGCGTACAGTACCCATGACTAAAACCATTTGTCCGAAAGGAGTGTTTATTTTTATGAATATACAACAATAGCTTAAAAATGTAGATAGACACAACCGTTAACAGATTATGTTTTTTAAATGTATCCCTACAAGTGGTTGTATAGGGTAAGTCGAATAAAAGACGAATTATTCGTTTTTGAATTATAAGTACTCTCTGGACTTCAACTGCCTGGCCCCATGTTATTATGTTATAAGCAATTGCTGAGTAACAAAATGCGTAATAAACATTGAGCAGAATATTCTTGTTTCTTAATGAATTTTTTAAAGAACCAATTACATAGTAACTTTGGTTCAATCTTTATTTATATGTTCGTTCCACGAGAGGTTGCAATCGACATGAAGCCCAAGAAAATTTATTGAGTTTTGAGGGCGCAATATATATTCCCCAAACTGAAATACAAAGTCGCACGGATTGACTCTCATAGAAGTCACTTCCAAGCAGACAGTTTTAGAGTGATTGATGATTAGTTTGTTACTTCTGCACCACGTGGAGAATTGATCAAGCACCGTTGATGCAGCTTCACAAATGTCTTCCTTGCAGGAACCATGAACGACAATCGAGGTATCGTCAGCATACATAAATACTTGACCCCTTGTGATATATTCTGGAAGATCATTGATGAACATCAGGAAAAGTAGAGGGGCCAACGAACTTCCCTGAGGAGTACCGAGATTTAGATCAAAACCATCAGACAGAGTATTATTAATACTTACAAAGATTTTTCTATTCGTTAAAAATGAACATATCCAGCTGTTTAAATAACCCCTAATTCCCAATTTTAAAAGCTTTTCACCCACAAAGCCTTTGTCTACAACATCAAACGCTCGCGTTAAATCAAAGGAGAAAATAACAACCTTTTCCCCACGATCCACCTTAGAAGCCACATGTTGAATCAGGTTCGCAGCAGCTGATTCAATAGACAGCCCAACTCTAAAGCCATGCTGACATCCACTCAAGACACTGTACTTACTCAAGAATACTGTCAATCTATCGCATACTGCCTTCTCAAATATTTTGGAGAATATGCTGAGAATCGAAATAGTCCTGTAATTTTCAACACTCTCTGCATCGCCCTTCTTAAAAATCGGCACAACTTTGGCTTCCTTTAAGCACTCCGGAAATTTGCCATTTCTGATTGACACATTTAACAGCTCAGCCAGTATTGGTGAAATTTCAGTACACATAGCCTTAATCAGTTTAATGGGAACTTCATCGAGTCCAGAAGATTTTTTATTCGGGAGTTCATAAATAATCCGCACTATATCATCTTGGGTTATGTCGTCTATGAAACAAGAGTTAGAGATTGTTCTCCCAGAAACAGTACACGTATCAGATAAATTATCTTCAAAGTATGATCTTACCTTTTCATTCACGGCTGAGGACAAATATTGACCAAAAGCGTTGGCTATATCTTTGGGGTTGCTTAATTTTTTATTCTCATGGTTAATAGAAGTTATATGTTGTTTTGTGCATGTCTTGTTTTGAAGTTCATTTACAATATTCCACGTAGTTCTAATTTTGTTATTTGATAACAAGATTTTTTCATTATAATATAGGCTCTTCTCTTCTCTAATCTTAAGTTGGAAGTTTTTTTTTGTCATTTTAAACCTATTGTTTAATTCATCGTCATGGATACGGTGCCTTAACCACCTCAAATTATCCAACTCTTTGTGCAATGTTTGTAAATCTTCAGAGAACTGTAGTTTATTTTTCTTCGCATTGTTATGTTTTAGTCTTTTGGGAAATGAAGAAGCATTAAAACACCATAAAAAGCAATCATAAAATCGAAGAAACTCCGAATCGGGATCACAAGAATGCACCCTATAGTTAAGATCCGAGAAGAGCTTTTTACATTCATTAATTGCCATCTTGTTTATGGGTCTAAATGTCTGAGTTGATTCTGAATTATTGTCAATATTTGTCGGGTCAGAAATAGAATTCGATACTATTATTAATTGACCATGATGGTCGGAAATACATGGATCAAAATTTTCAACATTTAAAAAATTTGGCTGGTTTGTAACGACATAATCTAATATTGTTGAGGAATTTTTTTCAATTCTTGTAGGCGTATCCACCATTGATTTTAAATTAAAAGATTCAAAAAGGTCTGATAAAATTTTATAATTTGTACCGGCAGCCAGTTTGTCCACATTTAAGTCACCACACAAAATAAGAAAATTAAAATTTGCTGTGGCCCTTCTTAAGATTTCCGCTAAAATGTCTATGCAAACGTTAAAGCTACCAGAGGGCGGTCTATATACATTAACAATACAGAGATCTTCAATGCTAACAGCTGAGCACTCCAATGTCATTTCAACAGAAAAATTAGTTAGGTAAGTAACCGGGAATGCATTTACAGAAATCTCATTGTCAATGTAAATTGCAGATCCGCCATGTTTATGCGCACTACGTGCAAAATGACTTTTTAGGGAAAAGTTTCGTATCGATGTGAAATGTTGGAGGCGATACTGTACGCCTTTCAAATAAAGTATGACAGGACGCGAATTGCTACCTACAACAATCATTTGGGTTAGTCAGTGATGAACTTTTGAGCACACTATTTTTTCTGGGTAGTGAGTAAGGTTGAGCCGTCACGCGTCACGTTCCGCTCATTCAGGTAAAGTCAGCTCGAGAGAGAGAAACTGTCAGCGGAGCGAGGAAGCATTCAGTAATCTTCCTTAGACGTTGGATAATTCACTTTTATAAATTGGAAGATCAACAAGCGAATCATGTAGGAAACTGCCGAAGGTAGAGGATTTGTTAAACTCGAAAAGCTATCACGCGCCACATATTTTTAATGGTTAATATTTTTGAGGTGAAAAGTTCTTTAAGTGCGTTCAGCAATAAGAGTGCGCCGGCACGCTTGATCGTCACGCTCGGATAAGTGACGATCATTCAGGTTAAATCGGCGGCAGTTTGAGCCAAGCAAGAGAGAGAAACAATCAGCGGAGCGATTTCAGTTATAAATCTATCGTTTATTTATTTTTATTTTTCTCGAAACTGCTAGAGAAAATTGGGACTTAGCACGTTTTTAGGCAACAATAATTGGGGGAGGCCAACCGTAAATTATGTTTGGTGATAAAATTTTCCGTTTGTGAGTTATTGTAATGAACGCCGATTTACCCTATTCACTTTACTTAATGTATTTTCGGCCTTTTCTTCAACTTCTGTTCATTTTATGAAACCAGGTTCGCAATACCAGTGTGTCGACACCCTATTTCGTTGAAAATAATTTACCTCGACAACTTGAGCAACTACCTATATTTCTCCACCTAGTTTAAAACAACTTCCTTCCTCTTTCCAGTACTCAATTCTATCCTCAGTTATAATTAATATAATTAAATGAGCGTAGACCAAATTACTTTCCATTTTTAAATAAAAAAAAACAATATTTGAGATTGCGTTTTTAAGGGAGCACACAATTTAAAGGGAGCATTTTCTTACTTATTTAGTAATTGGCTCAAATTTAGTCACGTATTTTCTGATATGACCTAGGATTTAAAGATCGCCAGACAATCAGTTTTGGTTTGGCACAGTAAAAAGAAAATTTCATTGGTATTACCACTTAACCGCTGTGATTTTACTTTGTATCAACTTTCCTAGAGGATTAGATTTTATCTGAGAGCATGATAATGAAAAGCTAGCCAGTCAAGCAATTACGGACTAAAAGAAAATTCAATTAGCATTAATTATTATCCGCAGTGATTTACTTTGTATCGTACACTTCATGAAGCTGATTTCATTCGTGGCTTATGGTAAAACAAATTCTACAATTTCTACTAAATAAAAAAAAGTGACGCTAGCATTGAATTGTTTTAACGAGATAATCATATTAAAATACTCAAATAACATTCCTACTAAATTACTAAATAAAATTTACAGAGTGATGCTAGCACTGAATGGTTTAATGGGATAATCATTAAATTCTCGAGTACATACAACAGGACAATGTTACCAAATATACAGGCACCCTAAGCATTATATTCTTAAAATTAAACTTACGGTCTAGGCCTTAGCGTTACACCGGAACCTGCTTTTGTAGCCTGAAATGCTTCTGTTGGCCACCTTCTTCTTCGATGAGTGACGAATTTCAAACAGCGTTTCTTTACGTTATTTTTCGAACCGACGACATGAATTTGCTTAATTACTTAGTTACTTCCACGAGTCTCTAAAACTGTGAGACACTATTTTCGGTTTGGTCCATACTGTGATCATAATAGACTTGAAAAATTAAATTTATATTAAAATTTTCAAGTGTCCCATTCGGACATTACGACGTGCTAGAAATGAAGATTCAGTTAGGACTAATTTTTGCCCCGATAAGTTTTCGCTTTTATAGCAACTTTTTCGGCTTGTTGGTTCCTAGAAAAATCTGGAATCTACACATCTGCGGCAATTAAAACACCTGCAACGTGTTATGACGCCAAAGCTTAAAATTTTCGCCGAAGACGGCTTGTCGAGTTTTAACTTGTTTTGTAAATTCCAATCCCCCGTGCTCAAAATTTTTACATTCCAAACTTAATTTCGTCATTGACACTAGCTCACATGGTTTTTAAATTCCAATCGGTAATTAAATTTTGAGGTCACGATCTTTCGCTTTTTGTTTCAATTGGCTTTGTTCTGTAAATTTTCCTTATTAGAAACGCCCCCTGGCCAATAGTTTTCTTTTTAAAACAAAATTTTGGGGAACCTGTTTTTTTAAGCGCCGTGCATCTTGCGTTCGATATTTCTTGAAGTTAGTTTTCTCTAGTTGCATGATATCATGCAGTCGAAAAACAATCTAAAGTATAAGTCATCTGCGTTTAAAATCGGATCTTAACATGTCGTTTATTTGAAATATATTCCAATGGTAAGTGATTTTATTTTAATCAAGCTGGTGTTAGGTGCTTTTGTCGTACACTTTTATTAGTCAAAATGATTAACCCTTTGACGAGATTATAGCATTACATTTTGAAAGGTAGATTTCAATTTTTTTAATCCTTGTTAAATAAAATAAAATAATTATTTTAATTGAACGTTCTCTCCCTTGATGATTTAATTCGAGACTTAGTTTATATTTGAAACAATTAAAAATAATTTTAAAGCAATTGTCGAAACAAATTTAACTAAATCAGGTGCTGGCCCTTGGCTAGCATCACATTATTACGTCAAATCTGCGATTTTTGCAAATTTCACTTTGAAATACGATAATTTTCTGGACACATCCTTCCGAACCGTATTGAGATTGGCGAGAATGGGAGAAGGTCGATTAACTTTTTTGGGTGGGTATATTTTTGAAAAGCGGATAACCTTGGGTCATTCTGGCGTCGAAAAAAAAACGCAAGGATCGAAAAACAGACTTTCGTGTTTTGAAAATGTCGGGAAAATGAAATTTTCAGGGAAAATGTAGAAACATCTATTCTAGGTCAAAAAATTAAGGTTTTTATTTTTTTCTGAAAAAGTCTTTTTTTTAGTAAAACAGATTTCTTGACAAGCATCTAGGCCAAAAAATGTACTTGAAGACAGTTTGGAAATGATGAGGCATTTTATAAAGTGTGAGCTAGTTAAATTTCGATATTTAGAGTTTTGACACGACACGTCACCACTTAATATAATCTGATGCAACCAAATTTTCGCACACTCAGATTCTTAAACTTCGTGATCTCTGCTATAAACAGTCCTGTAACTATTTTCCGTACGAGATTGAAAAATGCGAGAAAATCAAGATTAAATTGACACACGCAAAATATTTCCACATTTTTCAATATTTCGGCAATTGTATGAGTGAATAGATAGCTTTGCTTTTGATGCAATATGGAAAATTTGAAGGAATACTTCCAATATTTTGACATTTAAGTTAAAATTTCATTAAAAACGGTTTCAAGCCAGAAACTGTGTGAGGACGGGGACAGTTTAGAGCAGATTTCGAGGTGACATGCCGATGCGCATAGATTCTTTGATAAGTAGATTTATTTGCCTGAAATCTCATTTAAAACGATTTGAAGATGGGAAAATCGATCAGGATCGAAACATTTGGATATTTCTTGTGTGATAAGCAGCGGTTTCTGCCGATTTTATGCGAGATTTCGAGGTATAATTTTACTTTAAACATCGAAGTTGTGGCAAATAATTTCAGAATATAGAACACAAAAATACTTCTATTTTATACCTAATATTAATTTCGCATTGTTGAAGTTTTCACTTCTGTCATGTCTTAGGTTATTTTCTCAACTGCATTTTCTAATGCGTACCTGCTTTTTTCTCCTTTTCTGAACAGAGCAGGCTTCGTAGCTACCCAGATCAGACTCTTGTGGTATGATTAAGCACAAGAATTCTAATTTATAATTTATCAATAATTTTAACGCCTGAAACAAAACCAGCGTAGATTATGTGAATGAATGAATGGAAGTGCAAAAACACTTTGCTTTATTCATTTGCATAGTAAAAATCATCGTAATTACCATGGCACGGTGTGGGTTGTTGCAGACGAGATTTATATGCACCACCTACGCAGTCCTAAAAAAAAAACTATTTCTAGTTGCAAGCACAGCGTAGATTTATAATTATAAATGCTATCACTTCACTGGCTCGGTGAATAATTACCACGTTTTCAAATCGTTTTGAATCCAATCCTCTAAAATAAAATTGAAATCGATTTGAATTGATAGCTATAACGTTTACCATAATAATTGACATATTTTTTATTCGCGAAATATTTCGAGTAAATAAAACTTCATTTTCGCGCGCAAACACTTCTATTTTGAGGATGTTAATGATGGTGGAGTTTATGAGGTTTTACCCATTTTTCTTTCATTTTGCAAACCGGCAAAACCTATAACCATAAATGATCGATTCCGATCCAGTCACCATTTTAATGCAAATCAAGTTAATTTAAATCCTAACCGAACTTAAGGTCGATTTACTTTTTTCTGGGATCCCATCAGGATTGTAACTGATAACGATTTGAATGCTTGTTTTCATGGGAGTTTCAATACCTAAATCGTATTCAAAAGTTCTTGAAAACGTAGTAAAATAGTTCATTTAGTATGATTTAATATCAAGTTTTAAAAACCCAAGGAAAATTATAGTAAACATTTTTGAAAACCGCACAGCGGTTGCCGCTCTCGTTTGAAAAGTGCTGTTTTCAAAAATGCTATTAGCAAAAATAAAAAAAACCAGACTCGAGTCGTTTATTTGATTTCCTCTTCTTCCGCACCGGCTGAAGACTAGCAGTCTGGCGCTGTCTCGGTTTCAGAAAAAGTTACGCTTTACATTCACTCACGGGCTTTCATCGAAGTATCGAAGTCTGCTTGAAAGTTTCAAACGTTTCGTGCTCGTATTTTGCCGGCAAATGACGATATAGACTATTTTTTTTCGAGTGCGTTTCTGTTGCTTTTTGTAAGTGTTTAAATTTTTAAAAAGTTTTTAGTTCCATAAACCAGGTTTGCGAATATCAAATCAGTAAGTAAAAAATACTAATTTTAACAGTTTCATATAGCATTATTATAATTACTATAGAAGCGCGCCGACTTTTCGAAATTTGCTTAGAAACACCTCTGATTATGTAAATTAATATACTGGCGTATTTTTTGATTTTCGAAAAAAAAATGCTGAATGAATGTTTGAAATCAGAGCGAAACATTTATTAAAAATGCAAAGAAAATAAGTAGGGAGTGGAAAATAAATTTGTTTATAATACTATAGAGGGGCGCCGACTTTTTTCGAAATTTGCTTAGAAACACCTCTGATTATATAAATTAATATACTGGCGTATTTTTTGATTTTCCAAAAAAATGCCGAATGGATGTTTGAAATCAGAGCGAAACATTCATTAAAAATGCAAAGAAAATAAGTCGGTAGTAGAAAGTTAAATTTTTGATTTTTCAAACCCCTAAAGGTTATTGTTTTGAATATCGGGTTTTGCCTTTTTTGGAAAATTGTTACGTAGATAAGTCTGTGATAATAGAAATTAACTGTCGTGTGGGACAGTGGAGCGAATAGGGGTGCTGGATAGGGTAAAAAAAGTTTATACAAATAAACTGCTGGCCATTTGCTTTCGAGCAAGGCAAATTTCGCCTAAATTTAAAACTAAATATTTTCTTAAACAGACATGATATCGACCTACGGTTTTTAATGATTAATAGATTTATCCCTTAGGAAAAACTTTCCAATGTTGGATTTTTTAAAACTTTCAACAAATTTTGTATATAGGGTGACAAAGAAGACGGTGATTTTTGCTCCAATGTCAATAGGATGTAACTTTCACAATAATTTTTTTAAATTTCGTCACTGTACGTGAATTGAATCACTGGTCCATAGCAAAGAAAGTAGTCTGCCAAATTTTTGATTTGCTATATTTTAAGAGATATTGATTTTTTTTTGCAAGACCTTGATTTTTTCAACTTTTTGGTAGCTAGACCCCACTGTACGTTGTATCGTGCAATCTTTATAAATGATTATCATTATACCTTACGCAAAGCTTGTTTATGTTCAGTAAAAAAGTTGTACCTAAATGTGTGCAATGGCGTACTTATAATCACTTATGCTATGGTTTATGAGTATCTCACAATTTTTTCCGATTGTTTTGTATTGGAAAGTACTCGTCTCTAGATTAAGCAAGTTTTTTCCTTATTTTATTTATTTATTTCTAATACAACACCATTCCTGAAATTAAACTTGTTTTGAAAACCCTTAAAATTAAATATCACTAGCTTGATTTTGTGAGCGAGTACTTTCCACTTTCCAATACAAAACAATCGTGAAAAATTGTGAGATGCTCATAAATCATAGTCATATAAGTGATTATACGTACTCCACTGCACATCACAACATTTAGGTACAATTTTTTTACTGAACATAAACAAGCTTTTCGTAAGGTATATTAATCACTTACAAAATTTGCACGATACAACGCACAGTGTGGTCTAACTTCCAAAAAGTTGAAAATAGCAAATTTTTACATAAAAATCGGTAACTCTTAAAATATAGCAGATATCAAAAATTTGACAGACTGCTTTCTTCACCATGGACCAGTGACTCAATTAATGTACACTGACAAAATTTACAAAAGTTATTATGAAAGTTAAATGCTATTGAAATCATCGCTTTCTTTGACACCCTATATAAACATTCTTGACAGTTTAAAAAAATCCAACATTGGAATTTTTTTCTTAAGGGACAAATCTATTAACCACTACCTAAAAACCAGAGATCGATATCATATCTGGGTAAGAAAATATTTAGTTTTAAATTTAGGCGCAATTTTCCTTGCTCGAAAGCAAATGGCCAGCAGTTTAGTAAGTACTCGGCTTACGAAGACGAATTTTGTTAAAAATATGAGTTATTTTTATAAATATTCCAGTGGCGTAGCAAGGTTAGGGAGAAAGGGCTTCACTGTCCCGTTGCAGTTGATTAATTTTTAATCATTACAAATGGGTATAAGTCCGACTTTACCTGTTTTATTTTGTTTTAAAACGGTTGCATATTTTGTCCAAATTTGATTCATTTAAATGCAAATTTTTCGTTTATTTGCTGCATTTTTTTTCGGTCTTTCCCGATCACTAAATATTTCCAAAATCTCTCACAAATAGTTAGAGATGCAGACTTCAAAATTTTTTTTTTGACAAACATGTTGAATACGTTGGTATGGACGAGGATTTTAATGGGTTGATAAGTTTTAACTAAACACTAAAATTTGGTATTTTTTTGCATTTCTCATCAAAAAATCCCCTCATCATTTATTAAACAAAAATTTCCATATATCTACCAGATTCTTCTGCAATCTTATTACAAAATGTAATAAAATAAATATGTGCATTTATAACCAGTTGCTCTGATAAAACAATTTGAATCGGATTCTAAAAAAGTCAGTGAAGGAATTGGTTCAGTGTTCAGTGATTGTGAAAAGAATGATTCTAAAGAAATTAAAAAAGGAATCCAAGAATTTTGTGAACTCCATAGATGACGTGGATGTGTCCGATTTATAAAACAAATAATACTTTAGAGATATTTAGTTGGTGACTGTTTTTATAATCCACGGCATAGTTTTAGTTGAAGCATTGATAAACAATGGCCGAAGGTTCTGACATGTTTTTATATTATATTTAAACAATTTGCTATTTAAGTGATATTCCATTTTAAGGGAATTAACATTTATTTCTCTCTATATTATAGAATGCATATACTTGTTTCGTTTTATTCTAAAACGGTTGCATATTGTATCCAAATTTGATTCATTTAAATGCGCATATTTCTCATTTATTTGCTGCATTTTTTTCGGTCTTTCCAAACCACTAAATCTTCTGATAATCTCCCACGAATAGTTAAATAGGGTAGGATCGCCCAAGAGTTCGCACTTAATGTATTATAGCAAATAAAACACAAACTTCGGCCTTAAACTGTTTATCAATACTAAGAACTAAT
>MU184685.1:0-26256 GCA_016904865.1 Pissodes strobi | reverse complement strand
TTGGCAAATAAACAATTAAGCTTTTTTCCCTCAACTTTTGCCCCCGGTTTCGACACTCTTTTTTATTTTTTTTGCATTTTTTTCAACTTTTTTTAAGCAATTTTTTTTTCTTATTTTTGCCTTCCTCGACCTCTTAACTCAACTCCATCGCTTTTTTTTTCGCCGAAAACCGCGTTTCCCTAACTTTTTTTATATATCTTTTTCTTATTTCGTATTATAATACTTTTATTAACTTTCCGAACAATTTTTTACGTTTTTTATTCAGTTTTTTCCCATTTTTTTGAAAATGTTTGGATATCCGGAGGGGGGGTATAATTCTCCTCGTTTCACGCGGTCATCGATTGTCAGATTTTTGATTCCGGGGCTCCGTTGCAAAGATATCGGCAAAAAGCGCTTTTCCCCCAAAATCCCCACCTTAAATTAGAGCCCCGGTCCCCACATATGATCAAAGGTACCCCCCCATGAGGCGCACCAACCATAAAAATTTCGACCCCGTAGCTCTTCTCGTTCTCCCGAAAATAATTATTTCAGGTTTTTCCTTTCCCCCGCTCCATGCTGAAGGGGGGAGGAGTTTCGTCCAGGCTCCTTATTTTTCCATGTCCTGAAAATTTCAACCCTCTAGCTATACTGGAACATGCTTCATTAAATCGTTTCACTTTGATATTCCTTTCATTTTTTCGAACTTACTACCCTCGCTAAAGAAGGTTTACCTCAAAAATCGACCATGCGTACTCTTGAGTGACAGTCGACTTAAAAGTGCGCAACCACCTATATGCCTAAGAGTACGCATTAAAAAATCATAACATAACTTCAAATTTCAAAAATAATAGGCTAAACTTCGCATAAATTGCAAACAAAATCATTAATGAGCTAAAATCCTCGTTGCATCCAGCCAGGACAAATTGTATTTTCCTCTTCTTGCGTATTTTTTTGGATGGCTTGTTTTAGATGGCTCAGTTTTTAATTTCTCTTTCCACCTTGCTTTTTAGGTTTTTCTTCTTGTTCATCTACAATTTGATCTTTATAGTGTTTAGACTTTTGCCTTCATATTTGCTGATGTTTGGCTTTTGGTAAAGGCATGCTCATCTTTGGTCTAGTTTCGAACATAAAATAAGTCCCGGATCATAGTGTGAACAGGGCCAAGGTCGTAGTATAGTGTTTTTTTTTTAAATTCAAAACTGGACCTCTGGCAAGATTTCCACCTCTTCCAATGTCATTGTGCCGAGTCTGGCTATAGTCAAGGTGTTCTGTTTTAGTTCTTTCTTGTGAGTTGTGTTCGATTTTTTTTTCAAGGGGGCCACAGATATTAAATTTTTTTCATCATCAGAACAACTTTGCTCAAATTCATTTTCTGATTCGATGTTTTGAACGGATGCAGCTTTAGTGGCAGGTCACTGACCCCAGCGGGGGCAAAATCAGCTTCTGTATAAACGTCGGAATGATTTATTTATTTATTGATATACGGGATCAACCCCATTACAAAATAATAACAATTTTAAGAAAAAATTATATAAATGATACCTAACCATCAACAGATATAATTCAAAGTTATCTTGTAACATTAACAAAAATAATGCATTTACAAAATAATTTACTTAAACTTAACAACAATCTTAGAATTATAATGAAGGCGTTACATTCATACCAATTGCACAAAAAAAAAGAGAAAAAAAATATCAAATTATTTCCCTGATATGTAAAGCGAGATAAGGAAATGCCCAAAATGTCAATCCATCAGTCTCAATGTTCTCTCAAGAGGTGAGTGCATAGCATAGTTGGTGTTGTGATGAGGTAAAGTAAACAATCAGTTTATTCTTAGATTACGAGATGGAACATTAAATGAAACTTTACTGATAAGTTCGGGACAAACCACATGGCCATTCAAGAGCTTATACACAAACAACAGATCGCTAAGCGTACGCCTTTGACGTAAACTCTTCATATTGAATACACCCATTGCATCTTCATACATATATGGTCCTCAGGAATTCCCATATTAAGTTTGAAAAGACAAAAACGAATACTTTTATTCTGCACTCTTTCCAGAGCTAAACAATTGTTCATATAATAGGGAGACCAGACCGCTGATCCATATTCCAACAGAGAGACCACAAGTGACATGTACAATCTTCTACAGGTTTCCACAGACAGGTCCCTACAATTACGTAAAACAAAACCACGGAGTTTTGAAGATTTAATTATAATACTGTTTATATGAGTATGGAAGCTTAATTATTCATCAAAATGAATGCTCAGATCTTTTACAACACTAGTATACTTAATGTTAGTGTTCTTTATACAGTAAGAAGATTATAGCTTTTTATTTCTCCTGTAGAATTTAATGTAATTGTATTTACAAAAATTCAAAGATAAACCATTATTGACACACCACTCACTTAGCCTATTTAATTCTTCTTGCAATATAATCATATCTTCATCCGAACTAATTACTCTATAAAACTTCAAATCGTCGGCAAACAGCAAGAATTTACTGTTTTTGAAACACACTGAAACGTCATTTATGAAAATAAGGAACAGTAAAGGTGAACAATAACGGAATATCCCTGTACATTCTAATGATTTTTCAGCAATTTGAAGAGTTGCTACTTTCGTATAACCTGCGTGAAATAGTGCCGATATTTCTTTTACGGTGATCGTTGTCCCTTGGTTGTTTACTATCCATTTATCATATTCAACAGAAAAAGCGGGTTTGAGAGGAAAAAGCTTCTTATTCCGGCAGTTGCATCTTGTGGGTGGAGTGCCGGGTAGTCAAAAGAATAAAAATGTTTTCTCTTGCCCATAAAATTGCTTCTAGAGAGCAGTAGGAAATGTGATTATCCAATATTAGGATTAACGGATCAATTTCTGTTGGTTTCACAAATTCCTGGGGGCGCTCCTTCTTCATACGTTTCCTGGCAAAGATCAGGCCTGCAGGGACCCAAACACCTCCAGCGCTCATGCATACCACAGCAGTAGTTATTTGCCCTCGTTCGGCTGAAACAATGTTGCACACGGTCCTCTGTCCCTTAGAAGCATAAATTGTATGCAACTTATTAGGCACAGTAGATAACCCGATATCGTCCATATCGAATATTCGGTGTCCCGAAGCAGACCATTTTTTATGTTATCAAAAAATCTTAATATTGCACTTTGTTAAAACTCATTGCTTGGGCTAAATTACAGTTTTCTGGATTTCGTAATGAAAGTGCATTTCTAGCTGCAAAATTCTGTGCCCAGTGTTTTCCTGCCATTTTTGTTTCTAAGTTAAATCGGTGTGGAATTCTATTGCTATCGGCATCTTGAAAGGCTATGAACCTAACGTCCTTCATTCTTAAATCGTAAAGCCAAATTTCCAGATCCCGAATAGGGTTTGCCAATTCTTTTTCTTGATCTTCCTTGAATATGGGCTTAAAACTACCAAGGCTTAGGCACTGTACCCTGTAACAAGAAAAAAAATAAGAATTATCTTATTGGTTTGAGTCTCTAAAAAATTACCTTGCATAATCTTTTCCTTAGCAGGGTGCATCTATTGATGTTTAGCAATTTTGCAACTTACCTTTTTCTCTCGCCTTTCGTTATTCGTTTAGCGACTTCATTCAAGGTTTCTTGTGTGAACTTCAACTCTCTCTTATTTTTCCTCTTTCCCATGTTTACAAGTATATCAGGAAAAATCTTAAAAAAATTAAAACAATTTATTAGAAAATATAAAAGCTAAGAGTACGCAAGGTGAGGTAAGAGTACGCATAAGTAAGGCATACGTGTGTACTTCTATGTGCCTGACTTCAAAAACCTAACCAGCAAACTCAACAAAAATGTAAATACAGGAATGTGTTACGCTAGAACCATTGGTAGGTATAAACAATTAATTATTAAATAATTTATGACCACAAAGGTGGGGGTGGTAACTAACTTTATAATTAACCACTTTAATTAATGGACTGTATCAAAATAGGGTAGTGAGGGTTTTATTTATAGGGTAAGAATCGAAACATGTATTTTAGGTATCACGTACTTTAATAATGCAAGATTTGATTTGCATTATGATTCATATAAATATATACAATGATTTCTAACTATTTTCAAACATTCATCCTTTCACACGTAAAGCTAGATACTGTACATACTAAATGTCAATGTTCTTGGTTATTTAATTTAACAAGAACTTCTTTCTTTAATGAATTTAATCAGCTTTATTTCAAGTAACTGTTTTTTGTTTTCGTTCACACAAAATACTTTGTTACTTTACGTCTTCATCAATTCTCTCAACTTTACTTCACCAGGGACATAAAACTTCGAACATTTGATTCGAATCTCGTGGACAGGAATATATTTGTATAATACAAATTTCCAATCGCCATTTTACCTTCTTCTATCTTCAACGGGAGAGGCGCTACGAGTTGTATTGTCTCGAGAAAATGCGTTAAAACGCTCAAAGAGTCCTTAATTCAATATTGAAAAAGGAAAACACATAGTACAACAGATATTTTCTAAATATCTATGCAAACAAATGAGAAAAACTACTAAATACCTTGTCGTCAAACATGGGTACGAATGGGTAGATGTTCTTGGCTCCAAATTCAAGTAGAGCGATGAGACCGTTGCTTCACTGCCGAGTGTTTGCCAGACACTAAAACTTTTTGTATATGACTAAAACTAATTTTTCCTACGCGCGGACAGAAAGAATAAAGCGGGAAATTGCGCGGAGGCGTATACATTTTGAGACGGTAAAAACATGTTCTTTCTTTATTTGACATACTGTTGTTTACACAACATTGACGGAGACAAAGATATATTAAATTTAGAACGATTAATAACGATTTTTGCATATAACGAAATCTATTATACCGGCAATCCAGGTTCGGACTAAGGGGTAACTGAAATACAAATACTTTAAATGCACAAATTGCTGTTTACCTGGGGTGAAATAAATATATTCGGAGTTTAATTATGACCCAATCATTCTACGAACATACAAGGTGTTATCACCAAACTATACGGTGAAAAACGATAATTTAATACACATGTTGGGGTGTTTCCCCAACCAACAATCATGTTCAATCTAATTAGAAAAAATCGATGTATGTAAGGCGTAAACTGCCTTACTCTAGAGTGCATAAAATATTATAAAAAAAGATAAATAAAATGAATTTTTCACCGTAAATCTAACAAATTCCATAACGGCCCGCTCTAACCTTCACACACGCTTTTCCTCATTGCAAATGAACAGCTGAAGTGACAGTTGACATGTGCCAAATGCGACTAGCCTCTCGCCGCTACAGGGAGCCGTGATCCCGAATTCTGCCGAACGGCACGCTTTATGGCGCTACATGCGTTGCTTAATGCTTACATTTGTATTTTTGCATTTTCACCTCATATAATGCTTTCCGTTCGCAGCGGGGCGCAACCAACAAAAACCCAAACTAACCCAAGGCATGCCAAAAAACTAACTAATCCAATAAAAAAAACAAGGACCGGGCGTCAAACTAATCACTTTGCGTTCTAGAGACGCGAGCTTCACCACTTGAGCCAACCTCTCACATTCCTGCTTTTCTCGAAAAGTGTTATACAAATGCGTGAAGTGAAAAAATGTTTGAACAACATTATCGATGAGTGTCTCGCGAGAGCTTTATTTTGGCTGCCGTCAAGGTAAAAGCGTCTCCAACGTCATCTAGTGTAGGTAGCGTTGACTCGAGCGATTTCATTCGATGTCTTCTTGATGCAATCAATTTGCAGCAAGAGTCGTCGTGGTCTAGAGGTTTAGATGTTAGGACTATCGGCGGCGGCCCGGGTTCAAACCCCGTTGCTTTTTTTTATTTTTTTACGGTTAAGTTTCTAAATAGCTTTTTTTATCTTGATTTTGGGTATGGCTTAAGATAGTTTTGGTTAGCAAACAGTTTTTTCTTGATTTTGGGTATGTCTTGGGTTACGTTTGGGTTAGCACCTGGTTTGTTTCCTTTTCTTGAGCCCCCGTAGCGAGCGGAGTGCCATGTGAAAAGTGAAATATTACTTATTGTAAGAATCCCCCTTCTTTGAATGAATTTGACGTCTGTATCCGCATTTGTAACATTCGACCTTGACGGCAGCCAACATTAAAGCTCTCGCGAGACACTCGTTACAGGAATTGCTCCATGCACTGGCAGGTAGTTAAATACGTTGGTATGGACGAGGATTTTAGTGGATCAATAAATTATTTAATTAACCGACCACTAGAAAGTTGAAAAATATCTCACAAATAGTCGGGGAAACCGGAGTGGTTCCATGTAACCTATATCAAATAATACAAGTTTTATATGCCACTCTTCATTAAGAGTATTAAGACACCCTCTATAAAATCCTATCGTCGAGATTGAGGATCAATATAAAATATAAAACAGTGTATAACAGGTTTAATAAAAATCGAAATAACAAAGTAACCGCAACATTCATTTGCACATCTGTTTCGATTACGTTGAGAAATTCTATTAAACTTCTTTTTATTTCAGTCAAATCCGCTCACCTGATCACAATTCGACAGCGTCGCCAAATCTTTGAATCACTTGCCAAGAAGCATATTAGAAAGGTAAGTGGATATTAATAGAGCGCTTTAATTAATTAGGTGCATGAAAGTACCATTTTGAAAAATCGAAATGACTAATTCTTCAACACGGTTTTCAGCTTTTCTTAGTGGCTATTTTCGATATGATTTCAAAACGTTCGTAAGTAAATCGTGAAAGTAGAATTTCTAGTATCGGTCGACGGATGGAGCCTTAAAATGTTTCAAGTTGTCTTGAAATCGTGGAAAAGGCATAAGAGCATCCCAGATTTTTTGGGCTAGTCTAGTGCATTGATATTGGCCACAGCCTATGATTTAAAAAATAGATGCAGTTGGTGACTTATTTTGGTAAAAAGCGGTGTGTGCTTAAGACCGTACGACAGAACTGAAAACTTCAAGAATTAGATATTAATATTATGAAATACAAGTTTTTCTTTTTGCGTTTTATGTTTTGAAATTATTTGCAACAACTTCGATATTTAAAGTAAAATTTTACCTCGAAATCTCCTTCGTAGACGCGTCAAGCTTAGTTTTATACGGTAGCACAAAAATATTCAGATGGTCGCTAGCCGTGGCAATATATTGCCTTGCATTTTTCGAACACCATATAGATGCACAAGACATATGCCTGACCAAAATCTAACATTAAAAAAAGTATATTAACATTAAATTACAAAATTTCCTTTGCATACCTCTGGTAGGCAAATTAAAGTTCCTTGTCATGATAATAAAAATATACAAATACGAACTACTGAATAAAACAAAACAACAAATAGACTTGACGGTACCTAAAGTATTACCCTAATTCCCTCGCGAATAGCAATCGACGTCCTACTATCCCAATTTGTTTTAAGGCAATAAATCGATAACTGCCTAGTCCAACTGACACAGATTCTGTATATTATTTCGGTCCTACAAACACCGACCTAAATGCACAGATTTCCTAATGAGTAATCCTAAAGATAATATTTAGCTGCCGTTTATCGTATAATAAGTCAACGCTATTTCAATAACACAAACAATTACTTCCATACCATATAAAACGCTTTTTACAGCCCCATTAAAAAATTATGCACCTATATTACTATGTTGCAACCGTGTCGATGTGTTTATTTGCATAAGATTCGTTGTCGACACGGTGTTCCTATATGATGCTCTAATTTCAATACATTTCTTTATTTCTTAATTTGAATAAATACAACTTTTTTTAAGAACAAAATTTTTTGCCCATATTTCGTAAAACAGTTTTTTATTAGCGCTTTCTCAGCTAATTTTGAAATTGGCAAGCATATAAAAATGTGACCGCTTCAAGATGGAATGTACAGTAAGCAAAATATGAACAGCAGCACCCAAAAATTTCTACCAAGTTCACAGTGGCGGACATATCACCGGGCAGTTCGGTGCGCCGCCCTGGGGCCCAAGGTTCAGAAGGGCCCCACGATGCCGCGGATTATAAAGTATTTTTGTATCGAAGTAAGTAAAATGGTAAAACATCAAATATGCAAACCAAAAATAATGAAATATTAATTAAGCTACATTCAATAAAGTCACAGTATAGATACCTATACATATCTACTAGTGAAATATATCGACCATGCCTAACATTCGTTGAGAGCCTGAGAGCGTTAAATTTGGCAACTCCCAGATCTAGCCACCGAATATACTATATTAACTACTGTGATTCCCACTATTCCCAGTAGGCGGCATTTTCATTTACTTTAGAGAAAATTATCAAATACTTGATACTTGAATAGTTTGTTTGCATGATTAAATAATATTAGTAAGTGGAGTGCTAAGACTTATACTGTAGCTGCTTCAGGCAGAAATGAAAAAAGGTAACGTAAGTACTTACTTTTATTTTTACATATTGTTTTACCTTTTGTCTCAGCCTAAAGACTCTAACGAATTGTATTTCTAAGAAAATCAATTGAATGTATCTATATTTCTCAATTACTTACTAATTACTTTACTTTGATAAATACGATATTATAATTATATAGTGGATGGTATACAATGGCGTAGTTTAAAACAGTGAAATCGTTGCCCTCCCCCCGCGGCAAATATTGTGGGGGCCCTCATTTCATAAATTGACTAAGACTAAGAGCCTAATAATAACAAACTATTTTTGTTATGATAGGAACGAATAAGTACACTACTTTTTTGTTTAAAATATAGTCGGCTATCTTTGAAGCCCCCGTGTCGTGCAAGGGTTCTCTCGTCATGCGTGCTCCACGAACTTGTCAACTATACGCCACTGGCCACTGGTGTGAGTGAGATAGCATGCTTTATAGTTTAACCTTTAACATGGTCCAGTGAGAGGCATCGGCATATAGAAAATCCCAAGTGAATTTTAAATTTACTCTCCAAATATTTGTTAATTGCTGACTTTAGAACATAATTAGACTTTTTAAAGGTCTCTGTATGGTAAATACTTTAGGTTAAACGTCTTTGGTAAATACACATGCCGAACTTGAACAATTTTTTACAAAACAATCTTAATTTATTTGAATAAAATTGCAGCAATTTTTTCATTAAAATTGACCAGGCAACACTGCAAATACCAGACACCACCACCAGCACAATGCCAACTTACGTTTAACAATAGTAAATCATAGTTTGACAAGTTTACTTATGCTGGTGCTTGTAGTATTACTTGTTTAATTTTAATGAAAAAGTAGCGGCTTCCTAAATAAAAATTTATTTTATTTTCTTACTTTTCATGGGATACGAAAAAATATTAGTTCTTTATTAGTTTTCATCCTGAATAAAAAATATTGTTATATTCTTACTTTTTATGTGATACTCATATATCATGTATTACCTATGAGAAATGCCTTAACTTAGTTTTAAAATATACAAGGGGTAGGGGCCCATAAATATCTTTTGCCCTGAGGTCCATGCGTCCCTGGATCCGCCGCTGCAAGTTCAGCTTTAGCATTTCTGAAGAGAAACTTTTTTAGGGTTTGATTTGAGGAGACTCTATGAAACAAAAAAGCGACAGTAAAAATAGATCTATAAGATGTATCCTGCGAGAGAATGAGATAGAACACATTTATACAGTTGCTACATGTTTGTTATGAGTAAAAAGTAGTTCCCGTCCGATCAAGTTAAGCAACGTCGAGCGTGGTTAGTACTTGGATGGGGGACCGCTTGGTTTAGTTTTATGAACGTTTGACTTCTACCGCCTGTGAACTGCAAACATATTTTTTTTATTTAATCTGAAATCTCTTTTAACTGTGGGTAGGTAATTTGTTTTCGGAGTTAGTGAGTAATGAAAATGGTTTCAAGGGTACTACGTTATCAATTATACCGCAATTATCAATTTTCACACCCTTGCCAGTTCAGTTAAAAGATATGTAGGTATTCCCCAATTCCCCATCGGCGTTATTAGGTACTTTGTGGTAAATGCCGAAACATTTTTGAATTTTAACAATATCATATTTGTTACCAGAAATTCTTTGAAAAATTACTCACCAGTTCTTCAATATATTCTATGTTTTAGCAAAAACATTAAAAATCGCGTCGAATTAATAATCAGTAACATAATAATTTTATGTTCTACTATTTATGATTCAGCGGCGTAGATGATAGGGTGAAAAATAACAGAAATTCATTTACTAAATTAAAATAATATAATCGTGATACCCTTGGACGAGTTTTGAACAAATACTATTCATACCTCATTTATTGACCATGAGCGTACGCCGAATTAATTTCCTCGTAAACTTTATGACTACGGACCATTGCCACAAATTGATGACCCCTCACTAAAAAAACATTTGTTCACCTGGACACGATGATGGTGTCTCTACTAAGATTATCAAACAAACATGTAACGAAATGCTTGATCCGCTTTTACATGTTATCAACCTTTCTTTTGCAACTGGGAAAGTTTCATTAAGTAGTTTCAAGACATCTATTGTAACTCCAATATTAAAATCTGGTACCGCTACTTGTGTCAAGAATTATAAGCCAATAAGCTTAATAACAAACTTTGCTCAAATATTTGAAAAATGTCTCAAGAAAAGATTGGTTGATTTTTGACTGCTAACAATGTTCTCTCATCAAATCAATATATGGTTCAATTGAGGGTTGCAATACCACCGATGCGATGATGGCTCTGACCTCAGAGATTGTAAGAAATCTAAATTTGGGTAAAAAGATTATCAGAGTTTTCATTGATTTAGACACTGTTTCCCACGAGAGGCTTCTTGTGAAAAGTTATGGGGTCAGAGGTACAGCGTTGTATCTCTTAAAAAGTTATCTTACAGATAGATATCAAAGAACTCGATTAAATAAAACTCTAAGTAATGAACTAAAGATCGAGATGGGGGTGCCACAAGGCACAGTTTTGGGCCCAGTTCTTTTTTTGGTTTACATCAACTCTATGTTAAATTTGAATGTTGATGGGTTAACAGTCTCGTACGCTGATGACACTGCATTGGTATTTGGTGGTAACACTTGGCAAAAGACTCAACAAAAAGTAACGGGTGGTTTTAGGATAATTAAACAATGGCTCTCCCTATACAAACTATCATTAAACCTTTCCAGGACCAATTATATACTCTTTTCATTGAATAAAGTCAATAGACCCTCTTTCTCAACAATAATTGTGGATGAATGTCAAATTTCTGAAGTCTCACACACTAAATACCTAGGGATAGTTATTGATAAATACTTAAAGTGGGGACCCCACATTGATTATGTTACTATATAAATTTTATGTTCTTAGAGAAATGCTAAGCGAAAAGCTACAATAGTTACATGTACAATAATTACTTAAAAAACTTAATATAATCCAAAAATTTATTTCAAAAATAATTTATTTTAGAAAAGCCTAAGAGATATCCTTCCATGCTTTTCTCAGAAGAAATACAGAATGTATATATATGTATATATATGTTCATAAAGTCTCCATATATATCCACAAAATCAAGCACGATTAAATTATATAAGTCATACCTATGATACCCGTGGCACAGTTTCATTAATTCTACCGTGCCCGTGGTAAAGAAGACCAACTGCTTGAAACACTCCGGAGGAAGCGAGGCCTCTCTTTATTCTCCTCGACCAGGGCTGCAAGCCTACAACAGCTCCCGAATTTTCTCGGCCGGCGATGACTCATACGAAATAACGTAGACGCGACAAGGCTAGTTCTATAGGGTAGCACAAAATCATTCGGATGGTTGCTAGCCGTGACATTGCCTCTCTCTTAAACCTGATCTTCCCAAACAGCTACTTCATGTCCGTGATATGCTTTAAGCCTGTCGAGGTCGACAACTTTCAGTTTGCTTTTGGGGCTACGTTGAGTTCTATACACTACGTCATTAATTATTTTGATGACGGTATAGGGCTCTTCCCCTACTGGCGTTAGCTTGGTAGATCTTTCTTTCATTCTTTCTTCCCTTGCGGATTATATAACCAGAGTTTATCCTTCATGTGAAATCCTATAGAACTAGCTTTGAGATAATATTGTCTCTTCATTCGATCACTAGCTTTCTCCGCGTTTTCTCTGACTAATTCGTGGATGTATAGTAACTTTTCCTTAAGGGAGTCCGCGTAGTCTTGAATTTCCATATCATGGTTGTCTGGCGTTCCAAATAATAGGTCACACGGTAAAAGGAGTTCTCTTCCAAATAAAACCATTTCTAGTGTTAGTCCTGTCGTGTCGTGGACTGCTAATCTATATGCCATCAAAAATAGTAGTATGTGTTGATCCCAATCTTTCTGATATCCATCTACGACCTTTGACAAAAGTTCTTCAATGGTCGTGTTAAACATCTCAACCTTGCCGTCTGATTGTGGAAGCAAGGCTGTAGTCCGTGTTTTATGGATGCTGAGTATATCACAGACTTTCTGGAAAACCTTGGATTCGAAGTTGAGTGCTTGATCTAAGTGCAGTGCTATCGGAACACCAAATCTGCTCAATACGAATTTTTATCGGCATTTCGCCGTCGGTTTTGACTAGTGCTTTGCCTACGAGGTGTTTGCAAGACAAATCGTGATGTTGGATAAGTCCGATGCAGCCTCCGAAATTCTTCTCCAATTTCATAAAAAATATCTGCTTGGTATTTTCGCTTATTTTGACAGTACAAGTCGTCACTACTTTAGTCGGTGTGCCATCGTCTGCTTTGGCAAGGATGAACTCTTCGGTGCCAAACTTCAGAAGATTAAGTTTGTTGTCAAAAGAGTATCCATGTTGACCGATGAGATCCTTCCCCAAAATAAAATCGTCTTCTATGCCCGCTACTAACACTGTGTGGTGTAATTTAATTCGTCCCAGTTGAAGTGCAATATCCATTTCTCCAAGTGCTTCAGCAGTCTCACCGGTAATCGTACGTAAAACTACATTCTTCGATATGGGTAGGACTTCTACTCTATTTACTCTGTTGGACCTTAAAATAGATACCGCCGCACCAGTGTCAACAGTAATTGTAATGGTTTTTCCGTTGATCTTTTCTCTAATAGTTAGACTATCGGCGTTTTTTCCTAGACTTTTTATGGAGACGATCCTGGGGGCTTTATGTTATTTAGCTAACTACCCGCCCCGCAATGTTGACTAATTGAGGTTTTCGTGATTTGACTTTGGGGTCCTAGCGTCTCTGAATGGAGATCTAGACCGTAGTTGTACTCGGCAGTCTCTTTTGAAATGCCCAGTCCTGCCGCATCTATAGCACTGATTTGAAGTATTGTGGTGAACCGAGGGCCAGCCCGGAATTAGATAAATTTGTTTCGAAAATTGCTTCAAAATTGTTTCACAACAAAATAAAGTAAATTAATTTCGAATTAAATCGCCAAGAGAGAACGATCAAATAAAATAATAATTTTATTTTGTTAAATCATAATTTGAAAATGGATTGAGTAAGGTTCGGTAACATCTGAATTAGGGAGTTGAAGTAAATAAGCACAATAGTCATTAGAAAAGTTACTAACCCAAACTAACCCTTGGACTATAATCCCAATAATCGGCAGGAAATTCAAAGTTAACTAGACTCGTTTTTAAACGCGGACTATTCCCCACTTAGTTAAGTATTTCATGCAGATTCCCCCGCAAAACCTTGATAAAAAGAAATCCATTTCTCAATAGGCGTTGCCAGTAATATTCGTCACCAAAGTCGAAGACCTCGAGCGGACTTTGAAACTTTACCTTGGAAAACAATTTGAATGACCTTATTTGGTCCAGTATCGAAAAATACCCGAACCGTGTTTGCGCCGAAATCAGGGCAAATTTGAGTAATATCACGCGTTTCTTGGGTGTACGGAGATTCTGGATTTTTCTAGGGGACAAAATCCGGCTATAAAAGCATGTCCATATCGAAGAAAAATCAGTCTTATTCTCATATTCAGTTGTAGTAGGCCCTTATGGCCAAATCCAAAATTTTATAAGAAATACCAGTCGTAGCGGGTCGCCATGCCGAAATGTAGTTAAAAAGTTTAAAAATTTAAAATCTAAATTTTCCAGTCGATGATATCTTGTGACCAAAGCGAAAGTAGTGCCTTTCAGATCAAAGGCTTGTGGAAATAACTAAGTAAATAAGTAAATTCATGTCAACGGTTCGAAAAATAAAGTAAAGTAACGTGGTGAAACTTCGTCATTCGTCAAGGGATAAGATGGTAAAACACGAGCAAGGGAAACAACGACGGCAGGTTCTGAGTTAACATTAAGCGATAGACAGTAAGTTTAGTTTTAAGTCATAATGTGTAGATTGCTTGTATATTTGAAACACTTAGCATTACCTACCTTTTGGCAAGAAATTCATGAGTTTTTCAGTAAATCATTTCAGTGCTCGAGTTAGACAGTACATTTAGGTTAAATCATAATGTGTATATTTCTTGTACATTTGAAAACAGTTATAGTTGCCTGTTGCCAAGAAATTCATGAATATTTCAGTAAAACAATTCAGTGCTCAAGTTAGATAGTAAGTTTAATTTAAATGATGAGGCGTAGAGTGCATGTAGATTGGGAAACATTTATTGCTGTAGTATTCGATAATTAAAAGAGTATCCCATTAAATAAGTAGTGTTATCATACTTCGTATTTTATTTAATTAATTCACGGCGGAAAAGGATATTGCTGATTGAAATTATTTTATTACTCCATAATTGTTGACTGGCTAGTAAAATTTAATATTCTAGGAAAGTTGCTACACTGAAAAAATGCACAGTGTCTAATTAATAATACCAGTGTCATTTTCTTTTAATGTGCCAGTTCTGATTGTCTGACGCTGCAGATACGAGGTCATATTAAAAAATAAGCGAATAAATTTAGCCACAAAAAATGCTCCCTTTCAATTAATTTATTAAAACATCACTGATGTGGCTTACATTCATTTAATTATATTTAATATACCTGAGAATGGAAATTAAGTACTGGTAAGAGGCATAAAGTGGTTTTCAACTAGGTAGCGAAATATGGGTGATTGCCCAAGTGTAAAGGAGATTATTTTACGTCGAAATTAGGGTGTCAACACACTGGTACTGCGAACCCGGTTACAGATAATAAACAGAGATTGACGAAAAGGCCGTAAAAATACAGTAGGTAATTAACTAGAGTAAATCGGCGTTCATTACAGTATTACGGTTACGTGACTTATCTTCTAGTGGCTTCAGGAATCTCACAGTGGCTTGAAGAACTTCGGCTAATTTCTTCAAAATACCGCCCATCTCAGGTAATTCACAACTGTTCGCCAGATTTTCTTCCCGGATGGATACGGTCTTGATTTTTGGCTTAGAGATGTTACAGGCCGCCTCGATTTCTAGGACTCTGCCCAAAGCTTCACTGCTGTTGTCAAATTTGGCTAGACGTAGCATCTTTTGAGTTTCGGGATCTCTGGTACCATCCACGAAATATTGGGCAGCAAATTCTTCTTGAATTTCTTCTGTTGCTCCCGGGTAGGCCAATTGAATGAGACGTCTAACGTCTGCCTCAAACTCTTGCAGGTTTTCACCAGGCTTCTGATGTCGGGATTTTACTTCGGTCTGATACAGTTGTCTTCTGTGTTGGTCTCCAAATCGTCTCTCCAGGGCAGCTACAAGTATGACATATTTTCCCTGTTGGCTGATGAGAATGGTCTGTAGTATTGACTTCCTGCAAATATCTCACTTTAGTCGAACTAACAGTAGTCGAAACTGAAGATGTCTAGAATTACTCAGAGCCTTGCCCAAATTCCTGAAGATCTTATATTATCCAAAACCAGCTCCTGAAGAGATGTCTCACTTTAGCCGAAACTTGGTCCAAATCCTTGAAAATGTCTTACATTAGCCAACTTCAGTTCAAAAGTCCTGGAGAGGTCTTACATTACCCAAAACCAGCGAAAAATCCTTAAAGATGTTTCACTTTAGGCGAGACTTGGCCTAAGTCTCTGAATACCCTGAAGATGATCAGTGTTAGTTGAATCTTGGTCTAAATCCCTGGAGATATCTTACATTAGTCAGAGAGTTCCTACATTAAAAAATGATATAGCCCAGGCCGACAAAATCTTCACAGATGACGTTATGGCCGAGAATCTATGATGACACAAAATTCAACTTAAAAAATAATATAGCCCACTTCGTCGAATTTGTTTTATTTTTGCAGCTGCGCATCTCGCTTTGTGCATGTGACACATGACATGTGTCATAATAGACAGATGACGTATCTGTAAAGTGGAGTGACCCAAGTGACAAATGGTATAACTAACAAAATGGAGTAGCCCACGTGGCAAGTGACAGATGCCATGCCATTGCGTCATGCGTCAATATTGGCAGGTGCCAGGCCTTAAAAATGGCGTTGACCACTTCGTTCAGAATGGCCGGGGCCCCAAATATCGATATCGGAATTTCTATATCATATCTTTTCATTCTAGTCAAATTTACTAATCCCGTAAATTTTTACTATCCAATGAGAGTAGCGTTCTCATTGTTCTAGTCAAATTTACCAATTCCGTTTTCTGTTCAGGTAAAACAAAACTTTTCAAAATTTTGTTTACTGATGCCAGCCTTTTTGTTGGCTCTGTATAAAATCAAAAATAGCTGAAATTAAATTATATAATTTTATGTAAAGCTGGGCTTTCAGCAAAAAACCATCAAGAGCGAAGAAAAACGAGCGACCGACTAAATATTCGGCCGTTCGTGTTCAAAAAAGATCGAGTGGATGGCCATAAAATAGAAGTACCTAAATGAATATTTGATTTCCATGCAAAAATTTTAATCCAAAAGAACTTATAAAAGTGGCGTAACAGAGCGCTTTCGGCCTAAGCCATCATCCGTGTTACTTGTCAATGGAAAAGGGCATATCCATGAAGACAAACGAACAACACAAATCGACAACGGTCACATGTAAACTTCACAAGTTGCACGTCACATTTTAAGAGAATGGTTCACATAATTTAATTTAAAATCTTCTAAGAATACAAAGATTGTTTCATTTACTATGTTTGGTGCATGCACATCGCCTTTATTCTTCATTTAATAAAATAGAAGAATCCAGCTTAACATTTTTATATTCTAAGTCTTATAGCCTTGCAAATTCTGAATAATGACCTTTACAAAAATCAGATAAATCCTTTATAATTTTTGATATATCCTTGTTAAGATATCCGAATCTCATTGACCACGTAGATAAATGAAACATGTACTGATTAATTGGTACCTCGATATAGGCTCTCATAAGGGAGGGGTTAAAATATTCACGGTTCTGTAAATTTAGGTTATAGTCGTACGAAAAGTTTTTCAAACATCAATTTTGAATGTTATTTTTCTGAAGTTTTTGAAAAGTTTATTAATATGGGGATTCAGGGAATTTAGATGGTCCTTTAACATTTTATAGGTTATAATAGCCGTTTCATTTGCGAATTTGGAGCGGTGCCTATCCTCATAAAATCCGAAAGTTATGGCTTGTCGTTGTATGCTAAAAAATTTAAATAGTACGTACGTACATGAAAATTTTGATTGCCATTGCACTTGCTGAAATTGCTACTCGTTTTAATTCCCATAACTTAAACGATTGCACATAAATACCATATTTTATTCATCGTAATTGGCCTTTAGAGAGGCACGATTTACTAATAAATGTACCTTAAAAGCCGATGTGAATAATGCCGAAACCGCTTATCTCTAATTTAGTAGGTACTGTACTTGTATCATAGTCTATTCTGTGCTTGTATAACAATCGTTGAAAGAGACGAAACACATCTTTAGTGGATTTCCTGGCCATTTAGTTATTTTTTTAAGTGAAACTTCTTTAGCGAGAGTAAAGTCAGAAAAAATGCTTATCAAAGTGAAACGCTTTTCAAAGTGAAACGCCCCTTTAATTAAGCATGTTCCAGTATAACTAGAGGGTTGAAATTTTCAGGACATGTAGCCGGGGTAAAATGAGGTTCCTGGATGAAAACTGGACCACGTACTCCCCCTCCTCGCCGTTCGGCCAGAGGAGCGTTATAAGATCCTTTACACAAATAGTGCACTATATAAAAATCGGCCTTTCCTATTGGTCGATCCGCATGGCCCTCCGCTCGCTTCGCTCGCTACGGGGGCTCAAGAAAAGGAAACTAACCAGGTGCTTACCCAAACTAACCCAGGACATACCCAAAATCAAGAAAAAAACTGTTTAGAAACATAATCTTAAAAAAAATAATAAAAAATAGCAGCGGGGTTCGAACCTAGGCCGCACAGGTGAGACCCAGCTGTATAAACCTCTACACCACGAGAGCTCGTGACAGGAACCGATTGCTTCACGCAGACATATCGTAATACGAGATGGATCGACCAATAGGAGAGGTTGATTTTTACATAGTGCACTATTTGTGTAAAGGATCTTTAAATGCGCCAGAGGAGGAGGGAGAAGATATAACTAAAATAATTAATTTCGGGAGAAGGGGAAGAGCCACGGGGTCGAAATTTATGGTAGGTGGGCCTCATGGGGGCTACCTTTGATCATATGGGGGGAGGGGGGACCGTTTTTTTGCCGATATCTCTGCAACTGAGCCTCGGATCGAAAATCTGACAAGCGATGATCCCGTGTTAAGGGCTCATCAGTGGGGGGAATTATACCTCAACTCCTCCACCTTTCCGGATACCCAAAAATTTTCGAAAAAAGTGAAAAAATTGAAAAAAACGTAAACAATTGTTCGGAAAGTTAATAAAAATATTATAAAACGAAATAAGTTGTTTTAAATGATATTCCAGGCAAATAAATGTACTTAGTTACCACAAAAACAATAGGCATCGATATACTAAAAGTAACATTTTACCACAAAATCTACCATATTCACCAGAAACTGTCTCTAATCAACAAAACAATTCTACATTTTCCAACTAGTTCACCCTATATAAAAGGCATCATCATTTCCAAAATGTCTTCTTCTAATATAGTTTTAGTCGTAAATTTTCGTCAAGCAATAGACGTTTCTAAAAAAATTGCTTTTCGAGAAAAAAGAAAAGCTTAATTTTTTTATTTAGAAAACCATGTTTTTACATTTTCGAAGCAGAGATCATATAGAGAGTGTTTCTCCTAAAAATATCATACCAAACTCTCGTCTTAGTGACCGCTTTTTCATGCTCAAAAATATATACTCGCCATTTTTCGATTCTCGCCAATTTGGATAGAGTGCGAAAAACCGTCAAAGATAGGTGCCTAGAAAATTTATCTATATATCGCCTTCCGAGGGATAAAGCCTACCAAAGCTTTTTTACAACACTAGCTACCACCATTGATTCAATACAGGTCCACCATCCCAATTCCGAAATAACCGTTCTGGGAGATTTCAATACTCCTACCACCAGCTGGCTCAAACACCTTACCAAGACCGACAACGAAGGTAGAGAAGCTGAAGTATTTGCCATCAGCTGCGGGCTTATTCAACTTGTAGACGAGCCAACTAGGATCTCACAGATGGGCGAATTCGCCGTCCTCCTGGATCTTTTTCCAACCACAAATTCTGACCAGCACACAATTACAGTTGGTCCGCCAGTAGGTACTTCCGACTATAAACTTATTACAACGGTTTGTAAACTGCCACTCCTATAGAAGGATTCACCATTGCCTTGTAAAATCTGGCATTAAAATTGTGCAAACTGGGAGGATCTAGATCTACCTAAATTTTCCTTGGCTCGACGTTTGCTTTAGCACTGACGATCGGTTAGTCTGTTGCGAAGAGATTACGCAAATAATCTCCTCAGGAATAGACGCAATAAGCATACATCCCAAAGTCCTTCAAGTTACGGTCAAAAGGAAAGCCCTGGTTCGAGAGAAGATGCAAAAGAGCCGTAGGTAGGAAACAGCAAGCCTACAAGTACTGGCACCAGAATCAGACCGCTGAAAGTCGCAATTATTTTGCTGAAGCAAGAAACGAATGCAAACGATGATTGATGAAACTAAGAACAAATACAATCAAAGGATCAGAGAAATAAACTCATGCAATGCTCCAGTGGCTCCAGGAATTTCTGGTCGGTAGCAGTAAGTAATAACTTTACAAAAACGTCTCTCCCACCTTTGATAGAGGAACGCGGCATCACGGCGACTACAGCTACGGAAAAAGAAAGCATTCTCGCCGTAATGTTTTCATCGCACTCTACCTTAAACATCTCCAAGACAAGGCTCAGCTCACTATATCCAACATGAACACTACCATGGTAGAAGCTAAGTTTCACCACAGTTGATAGCCACCTCTCAGACACATTCATCATTAATGCGGGAGTGTCTCAGGATGCAATACTTTCACCAAATCTGTTCATATCTATATTAATGACCTGCTGACCGCAACCAATAATCCTGTTTAGAGTTTTGCAGATGACAGTACCTGTTTCAGATTCGATCTTGGTCGAGTTTCTAAACAAACAGAGATGTGCTCGTCGGCATTATAATTTACTATAGGGCTAGTTCTAAAGTCATTTTGTAAATAAAACAAAAAGCTTTAGCATTATATAAATATTTTAATAAGTTATTTTACTTGAAAACAACTGGAAGGTCATAAATAAACAAAATATAAACATTAAATGATTGTATGTAATCTGTGCTAAGATATGAACAATATCAGTCGAGGCACGTTTCGACCTTGAAGAATATGACATAAAACTTAAAAACTAAAGCATTGCCCAAACAGTTGTAATACTAAACTAGTATAAGATTATAAATATAACCTTGAAGCTATGTACAGTTAAATGTCTGTTTAAAGTTCCTGCGGAACTGCTACGTATGAGCTCGGTTAGCTGAACTAACTCTGATATGAAATACAATAAACAATAATAACAGGATAAATATTAGGTACCTTAAAGTCCACCTATAAGCTAGTATGTACACAATATTCACAGTTCACGAGAAATGTTCAATGTTCAGCAGTTTATCTTCCAGCACTGAGGGAACTCACTTTAAACACTTGCTAAGTCTATTGCTAGGTTCTGCATACAATGTAGTTTGATCTCTTGCAAATAGGAATGACTTGAATGTAGTAGTTTGATATGGTAGCAGTTATATAATATATAACTGCATACCATATCAAACTACTATGCATATGGCATGACTTGGATGCCTTGTGAAATGCGGTTTTTTGGTTCACGCATAAATGATTGTAAAACACGCAATGCAGGTCTCATAGGTATGACTCAAATGGTATATTGAGATTTGAGAATACTGACAGACAAGAGCCGTTTAATCCTTATGTGGGAATAAGGCCTGAGAATAACAACACAGTGTTATACTCTGATAGAGAATGTTGAATATTGGACCCATGGACAAGACCAAATGGGAACGCTAGTACGATGGTAGGGGAGAGTCGGATATTGGCGCGCCGTTGATAATACCGCGCCTATCATTATCTCTCAGTAGGAAATAATACTCGGCAACACTGCATAATTGGTCATTACCTTGAACCACGATACACCTGTACCGTGCCTTGAACGTTGAACGTGTTCCTTCATCCCGCAGTACAAATATTTCCGTTGTAACCACCTGTTCGAGCTCGGCGAGCGTTTATCGTATTTTGTGAAAATCCTTATAAGTTTTATATATTTTTGGATCGAGGTATGTACAAAACTTATTATTTAAATGGAAGATATTGTGTTGCAATAGATTGCTACCCTTATTAGCAATGCTGTGTGAGAGCGGCCGTTTGTCCTAAATTGTCATTTTTCGAATAATGTTAGCATGAAATGAAAATGGCGTCGTCTGATAATTGCGCGCTGAGGGCGCGATATTATCAGCAGCACGGTATTATCAGACTAGTGTTTATTTGATGCTATTTTTTTTCAGATGGCTGAGCCTCCTCCTGTCGAAAACTATATTTGCGATTTTTATTGACTTCTTTGTACTAAATATCAAATAATGCTGTAAATAAAGCCTAATTTTTGGAACACGGTATTACCAAACAGGGGGCACGGTATTATCAGACTAGTCTGATAACACCGCGCTTTTATTGACTTTTCTTTTTTTCCTACAAATACACCTACTACCCTAGGTTAACTCGAAATTTGCCATTTGGACTTATTTACTATGCAAGTCTTCTATTGGCTGGCATCCATAAAGTTGGTATACATTACATCTAATGATTTTTAGAGCGTGTTGTCCTTAAGGGCTCGTCAATATCCGACTCCCCCCTACCGCGTTTGAGAGAATGTAAACGTTTGAGATTCGAGACGAGACTCGAATAATATTGAGAACCCCATGGACAAAGCCTAATGGAGACGCTAGTACAGCAATGGCACCGCGTTTGAGAGAATGTAAACGTATGTGAATGTAAACGTTTGAGATTCGAGATGAGACTCGAATAATATTGAGAACCCCATGGACAAAGCGTAATTGAGATGCTAGTACGGCGATGGTACCGGGTTTGAGAGAACGTGAATGTAAACGTATGTGTTTACTTAGGTATTTGAGTTTGAGATTCGAGGCGAGACTCGATTGAATGAACTCCCATGGACGAGACCAACGGGGAGCTAGGGATGTTGAGAATAATGGCAGTCAGGATGCCGATAAATACCTTTTTGTAGGGTTGAGACAACGACGAGCATCGCTGGATACCAGTATGACACATGAGTAGAACTCTAGAGAGATTACAAGGTCTCAAAACATAAAAACTATCCGGCATGGCGACTTGACGCCATGCCGACCGGCGGGAACAGCGCCTTTAGAGCGACTTACATGGTTGAGATTCAAGATTAGAGTTGCTCCCGTTTTCGCCTCAAAAACTTGCGCGATTCCCCACAATTCCCCACATCCCTCATGATTTTTTTAGGTTTGTCAGATTTGTTCTATTTGTAGTAAGTAATGAAAATAATGGCAACATATTGTTTTCGGGTCTATTCATTAAAATAGCAAAAAATAAATTAAAAATGGTTTACTTAGTTATATAAATGAAAAAATCACGTGAAAATATAAAGCATGTAGCTTTTTCTGTCGATAATTTACAGGGTTACAAAATCCTCACAGTGCTTATATCCCCACAAAATCCCCACACCTGTGGAAATTCCCCACGTTTTGGGGAATTCCCCACAGATTGGCAACCCCAAGATGCTACTTTGTACCGGATCGTGTGAACTAGATCAGCTCAAAGGCGTTGACTCCTCCCTTTGTGGCGGGAGAAGATGCATCAATGCCGAACTTAGAAAAGGGCAAATGATGTAACTACAGAGAAGTTATATGAAACTTAACATCAGCGTTTGTCTAGCATAAACTTATGCATTTTAACACAGATCTGGTCGAAATACGCTGACTAGGAATTATAAATTCGATTATTTAAGATCGGAAATTTAGAGGCACCAACCTGATTACCTCAGTCTTCGCCGTGAAAGTTGTGATTGGCCGAATGTCCGAATGTGTTCCTGCATAGTGTAGCTGATACGGCCTTGGGGTTTGAAATACATTGAGGTGATTGGTTTGCACGATTATGCGGCTGGATTCAGAACTGCTTCTTTGGCGGGGTGCCAATGCAGATGAGTAAACGTTGTTACAACAGATGGCGCTAGGAATATCGCGGCTTTTCTGTAGAAAACGCTGTGATTGGTCAGATGCCTTTCAAGGCCGATTACTTTTAGCTTTCTAGACTGTAGGAAGCAGTGGATAAACGTTGTAATCAAGAGATGGCGTTAGTACTATCGCCAAGGTTTTAATTTCTCTTTGGAATGCGCGCAGTGGCGTGGAATGTAAAAATTGCATAAAATTAAATCGTTAGATTTGAAAGCATGTTCAAAATTGTTTTTGAACAAGTACCCTTGTCTCCCAATTTATATCCGAAAAACTTTTACCAGCGACTGAGACTTATCACCGCAGACAGGAGCAGATTACAAGAATTATTCAAGACCTGGAGAACTTGGGGCGACAGAAATTTGGTCCGGTTCAATGCAACAAAGACCCGTTTACCAAGAAAGTCAATACGGCGGGCTCGACATCATTATGGCAGGATCGACCATTCCTTCATTCTCGTCAATCGGACTACTGGGTGTCTCGGTCCACAACAATATGTCCTGCCATGACCACGTTGCTAATATCGCAAAATCAGTCTGGCAGAAGCTTGGTGCGCTATTTCGCAACAAAAAACTATATACATCGCAGCAGCTGCTTTTGCTTTACAAAGCGCAAATAAGACCGTGCTTAGAATATTATTGCTCATCCATCTGGGGTGCCGCACCTAAGCACATCCTTAAGATGCTGGATTCCATTAAGAAGAGAGCTGTGGGACTCGTCGGCGACCAGGAGTGGACTCGAGATCTGCATAGTCTGGAACACCGTAGACATGTGACCGAGATCTTCCTGTCCTAGAGATATTTTCACGGCAGATGTTCCCAGGATTTGGCCCGTATATCATCTCACCTTGAGCCACACCTGTAAGACAGTCACGACAGACGACAAGAGCGCACCCGTTCGTCGTACAACTGAAAACTCCTAGAACGTCGCTTTACAAGGACTCCTTTGTCTGGCGCACTGCATCACTGTGGACCTCACTCCCAACTTCCTAATTACAACCTACAGCTATTGAAAAACCGTGACAATGAACATCTTCGCACATACACCGCTGGTCAGTGGTCAAGTGTCATAGGTGTTGTTTTGTATGTAACGTCCTAACTATAAAAACGATAAGTAGGGTTTTTCCTAATCTTTTCCCTACATACTAAAATAGAGCAAACCAAAACCCTGCAAGCGTAAGTAAACCAAACAACAACAAAATATTATCACTAACTGGCAGCGATTTTGAAATACATAGTAAAAGTAGCATCACTAATCTAGTGCGGAATAACAGGGCATACACCCCGCCCCCTCCAGATAGGTGTTGCGACACGCGGGTCTCACGCTGCAGAAATACATGCTTAAAAATAACATGTTTTGTAGTACCTAGGGGTGATATGTATAGATACTGAAAGAGAAAATAAATGTTGATTGATTGATTGAGTGCCATAGGACCACCCTTTAGTGTGTGTGCCACTGCCATAAAAATGCCATTTTGTATCTAAAATTCATGCAAAATGACATCAAACGTCAAAATAGATCCGCAGGTGTATATACCTAATAGTATAATACCTATAATATCCGATTCCACCGAAGTGTTTTTAACTCAAGATTTAGCTGATATCGGATTAAGGCTCGATATATCTACTTCTCAGTAATATTACCAAGAAGATAATTGCCGTAGAAACAATTGTTCCAACAATAGGATTAATGCCCTTGTTAAAGTTACCAAGATATGAATGGATATAATGCAGTGCCGGCTCGCCTAATACACCAAGTGAATCAATGATTCACCTTAGATTTTTCCAGCTTATATTATTTTTCAAATACAATCACTAAAACATAATATATTAACTTAAATCATAAACAAATCAACATAAAATTATAAAATGTTGAGTTGTTCAGTCGCTATGAATAAAAGATAAAATCAGAATATTTATTGTATATCGGTATATTGCTCAAAACGTGGCAATATTGTCAAAGCGCGTGAAGTGTATTTCTATTCCATGTCGAATCGTGTTTCGCCTTGATGCAATCAACCTCCGTTGCGGTTTATAACTATGCAGTTGATTACGGTGGTTGCCATGGCAACGCACCATATTGGCTGCATATTATAGATAAGCGCTTATGGGAATGACACCACCTCAAAAGCAAGATTCATTTCCGAATTGGGATATCGGGTGTTTTTAATTCGTGTTTAAAAGTGGTTCCGACGTTGCATTTGCGTATAGGTGCGTGCATTACTTTTGAAATTTCTGTTTGTTGTTGGTTTTCGGTTCGGTTTTCGATAATTCAAGTAAATAGAAATGACTTTACATTTTCCCGTTTACGATCCGGTGTGTTTTTTTCCCTCTTAAAATCTGTTCTGTAGGTAAAATTATGTAAAGTAAAATTTGGTACTAAATACTTTCGTTGGAGTGGGGGGGAGGAGGTAATTAAATTTGATTCACCAGTTCTTATTGTCAGTCACGAGCCGCCACTGATATAGATTGATCAGATATTAGGTTAATCTTTAGTTAAATACTGCGGTGCAATCGACTATAGCAATGTCTAACCTAAGGTCGGGATTCAAATGCGAGAGTGTAAAAACAGTGTTTTATAAGATCATACTTACTTGACGATACTCCGACAATATCATTTTCATTCCTTCGCATATTTCACTTTTCGTTTGGCCCTCCGCTCGTTTCGCTCGCTACGGGGGCTCAAGAAAAGGAAACTAACCAGGTGCTAACCCAAAAACAAGAAAAAACAATTTAGAAATATAACTTAAAAAAAAAATTAAAACACCGACGGGGTTTGAACTCGAGTC